>PVJA010013494.1:0-10003 GCA_004027025.1 Myocastor coypus
CTTCTTCTTCTTCTTCTTCTTCTTCTTCTTCTTCTTCTTCTTCTTCTTCTTCTTCTTCTTCTTCTTCTTCTTCTTCTTCTTCTTCTTCTTCTTCTTCTTCTTCTTCTTGAAAGGGTCTTAGCTGGGCATTTGAGCACATGCCTGAAATCCCAGAACTTGGGAAGCTCAGGCAGGAGGAACCATGCAAGTTCGAGACCAGTCTTGGCTACAAAAGTGAGCTCAAGGCCACCCTGAACTTCATAATGAGACCCTGTCTCGAAAAGACCACAAACAAAACACAGAGTCTTGATAAACAGCCTTGATCACTTGACCAGCCATGAAATCAAGATCGCTCTGCTTCTGGTAGCCTGAAACAGCTAGCAATACTGCCATACACCAGTGTTATTTATTTTTATCTTTATCTACTTGCTTTATATCCTTCAATGTGTGTTTCTAAGCTTCTTGAAAATAATTGCTTCTGATTAGCTTTACAGTAGATAAACATGTGAGTTCAGGTTGGAGAGTAGATATTTGATATTTCTTGCAGTAGTTCTCAACCTTTCTAATGCCGTCACCCCGCAATACAGTTCCTCATGTTGCGGTGACCCCAAACCAAAAAATAATTTTGGTGGCTACTTCAAAACTGTAATTTTGCTACAGTAATGATTCAGAATGGCTGTAGATGATCCCTGTGTTTTGGTCATTCAACCCCCACCGGGGTCGCGACCCATATGTTGAGAACTACTGTAAAGCAACATTCAAGCAATGAAAGATGAGAGTGAGTGGTGAAATGCTCCGGCATCCAGGCCCCTCATCAAATTATTGCCTTTACTTCTGTGAGTACATGTCTCCAGTACATAATGATTGTATTCACTATAGGGAATTAGTACATGTCTATAACACAATTCAATTCTTTCCCCTTCCATATTCTTACTTTTTCCAGGTTCATTTATATCTTATAAGACCTTATAGAATCAATTATCATATGTAAAATTGAAAACCAGACCAATAGGCCAAATATCAAAGAGAACTGGAAAAAAATGTCAATTTTTAGATACATAGTCCACTCTGAATTAAAATTCTCTCTCTGTATCTCTGACCCTCTGTCTCTTTCTTTCCCTCTTCCTTATGTCTTTTCCCTATCATCTTTTGTTTTATGCTTTATAAAAGTAGTATAAGAACTCACTATATATAATGAGTATTATATAACTTCACTTAGATTATTTTAACACACATTCAATCTTTATATATGATGTAATACTAACATTAAAGAACAGTACTAATCATACTAATGATTAATATGATCATTACCTTTTAAGGAAATGTCCAGAAAGACATTAAGGAGAAAATGAAAGTATGGGCAGCAGTTAGGCATTGATATATAGATAGATAGATAGATAGATAGATAGATAGATAGATAGATATAGATAGATAGATATATAGATATAAGATATAAACACATGACATAGATACAAACATAGATGGGAAAGGAGTATATGGCAGAAAGATAGACATAGTTCTCTGCAAAGAACCAGAGAAAAAAAAAGTATAAAATTACAATATGTTGCACCATGCCCCAGGAATCATAACTATTTGCAGATTGACTACACTAATCTAAAAATACATAGTGATAACTCTCTGTCACACATCAGCAGCAATCATAGTGAGCATACCTCAGGCTGATCTGTGATCTTATTTTTATAATCAGTGTGAAATTATTTGAAGTATAAAACATTAAAAACTATGTTACCAAAACTAGAAATGGATGTAAGATTGACTAAACACAAATCTAGTGTGTATTTAGTTCACTGAAATTTGAAATATTGGTAAATGCCTTATCTTTGTATAAAATCAAGAATATTTTGAAAAGTGTTTACCTCCTAATCACAGATCTCACCACATTTCACATATTTTCACACACTTCATTTCCCTTTATACTTTTGGATCTATATCCAGCATGTATTTTCTCTGTTTTCATGACATTAAATATTTCTGAGCTTTCCTGTATAATGTGAAAAATATCACAACCACTAAATACTTCTATTAATACTTTTTAAGCTTGAATTATTTCCTAGGAATTTTAATGGACAGATATGCTTAAATCATGTGCTATTTGCTGATTTCAACATTTCTATGTTTATTTTAATCTTTCCTATTACTTGCATGTTCTTTGTGTTATGTATCAAAATCTCTTAGCTCATTTTAGATAAGTATAGTGAAATTTTTAATTTTGTGCTTTCTAGGGTTAGATTTTTGAATACTATGCGGCTGAGTGCTACATTTAGTTCATTCTTTAGAAAGGAGATGGCTTTCTTCTGGTATGAAATAGAGGAATGTATTTAGGACCAATGAGTGCTACTGTTGCTTGCTTATAAAGCTTTATTATTATGGCTTCATGGAAACCTTAACTAAAAACTGATCTGACACTATACTAAAGTGTGACTCTAAGAGATGCTACCAGACTCTCATCATATTGCAAAACATCTCACTGTGGCTGGAACAAATATTGTCTTCTTAGTCCCCAAAGAACTCCAGGAATGTGTTCGCTTCACCCCACATGGTGGTTCTTTTCCAGTTATGAGTGATTTTCCTTCATGCTGGCACAACTCAGAAGTCACCCCAGGAACCCAGAGGATTTCTGTGTCCATCTGAGTAAGTTTCTTAGCTAGTAACGTCTGTTTATAGTCAGCTCTTACAATGCACCAGCTTTAGCCTCGCCAGACTTTGGTATATAGCTCTTAAGTCCCTATTAATCATGTTGTTCTATATAAAATTTATTTTCACTGCACTGCAGGCTAGAAGCTGTTTCTGGTGAGTAGGCTGGCTCTGGTTCAGACAAAATATAGCAGGGTGGTTCTTCCTTTGAGATTACAGTCTTCTACTAAACTACAGGTATATATGCATATTTGCCCATTTAAATGTTTGTAAAGACAGGATAATCCTAATAGTCAATAATTTTTTCCATGGGCAATGTTGAAAAGCTTAAAACTTGCATTGTTTGACTAAATTCCTCATTCGTTATAGCTAGTAAGTGAATCAAAATCAGCTTGGGTGCTTATTAGTATGTCTACATTTTGATGTTAAAAGCAAAGTGTTACTTTCTTGAATATTTTTTGAAAAGTAGTCTTTCTTTTTAAATGTTTACTTCTATTTTTCAAAATACCACATAGAAATTTGATCGTCATTGGCATCCTTAAAAATTGACTAACATCTTACTAAGGATTGTTATTGCCATGCCTTTTGGTTGCATACTGTTTAGTTTGTCCTGATTCATTCTTATGCTCTAGGATGCAGCCTATTTTACTATTATAGGTTCTGCGACTTCTTTTTTCTGACTTTTTAATTAATCACTTCAGTTTTTATCTTGAGATCAGCCAGCTTGCTTACTTGCTTCAATTCACTTTCTTTTTCCAAATTTACTTTTTAAGGAGAATAAAAAGTAGTAAAACAAAAAAAAAAAAAAAAAAAAAAAAAAAAAAAAAAAAAAAAAAAAAAAAAAAAAAAAAAAAAAAAAAAAAAAAAAAAAAAAAAAAAAAAAAAAAAAGGCAGAAATGATACAGAATTTTACTAAACAAAATTACAGGAATTCAACAATGGTTGTTACATTACATATTGCTGTCTTCAAATTTTCCTCCAATTATGAGATATAGGCATACAAAACTGGTCCACAAACTATAAAAAAAATTAAAAAGCAGAATGAGAAACAATTGCTCATTAACTGTTCCTTTGAATAGATCAGCAAAAAGCAGTAGTATAATTATCCAAGCTATCCCATGTGCATGTGTGTGTGTGTGTGTGTGTGTGTGTGTGTGTGTGTGTGTGTTTCCCCTACCTTCTTTCTTGCCCCTTTCCCTTGTCTAGTTGTTCCTTCCGTTTGAACATTTTTTTTTCTTTTCACAAAAGATATCTATTGTACTTTTCAGATTTTACTTATCCCTTCAGGTTCTTACAGTAGGGAGACAGTACAATATTTATACATGTGTGTATTATTTATTTCACTTATGAATATGGTCTCTAATTACATTTATTTATCTGTAAGATCCTTGAGTTTATCTCTTTTTATAGCTGAGTAACACTTCATTATATAAAAATGCCACATCGTTTTTTATACATTGCTCATTTGATGGGCTTTTGGGTTGGTTCCAAGGTGTAGATATGACAAATTGTGCTGTTATAAACATTGGTGTACATATATCACTGTGGCATGATGTTTTCAGTTCTGGAAAAATACACAATAGGGGATTATTTAGGTTGAATGCGACTCTCATCTCAGGATTTTGAGGACTCTTCACATTGATTTCCATAGTGCTTATACCAATCTATACTCCTACCAAGAGTGGAGAAGGGTTCCTTTTTCAACACAGCCCCTCCAGCATCTGTTATTGGTTCACTTCTTGATCTTAGTCACTCTCTCTGGGTGATAGGGAATATCAGTGTTGTTTTAATTTGCCTTCTTGTATGATCAATGTTGTTGAACTTTTTTCATATATTTACTCACCATTTGCATTTCTTCATTTGAAAACTGCATATTAATCTCAGATGCCCATTTTTGGGTTGGGTCTTTGAATTTAAGGGCCTTGATTTTTACATATTTGCATGCTCTACATAGAAGTCTTTTGTCCAAAAGACAATCAACTTAAATATGTTTTCCCAATTTGTAGTCTTTCTTTTGGTGATTTCTTTTGACTGTGTCAAAACTTTGCAAAAAGATGAGATCAAAATTGTTACTTTTTTGAAGTATTTCTTACACACTTAGGTTTTGTTCATAAAATCTCTATCTCCATGTCTTCAAGATTTTGACTTACTCTCTCATTCAGGAGAGTTAGTGGTTTTCTTTTAATATTTAAATATTTAATGCATTTTGACTGTAGTTTAGAGTATACAGATATACATGGATCTAAGTGTAGCCTTTGGTTTGTGGAAATCTGGTTTTTCCATTACCATTTACTAAAGAAGCTATCTTCCAGTGAACCGTTGGACCCTTTGTCAAAGATGGCATCTTCTAATCAATTTGCTTTCTGATTATTGGGCAATTCCGCTGTGTGTGTGTGTGTGTGTGTGTGTGTGTGTGTGTGTGTGTGTGTGCACGCGCACTGGGAATTAAACTCATGACCTCAAATGTGTTGAGTAAATTCTTGATTGTGAGTTATACACACAAGCTTCTTGATGGTGCCATTTTAGTATAGGTTCAGTGACTTTGTTTTGGTTATGCTCTCCTTCTCTTTCTCCATTTCCCTCTCATCCTCCTACTTCTGCACCTTCATACGTTCTATCTTCTCCTTCCGTCCTCATTTCCCTCCTCTTCCTTTCCCTTTTCTTCTTCCCGTTTCTCTTCTTTCTTCTCCTCCTCCATCTAGTCCTCCTCACTCATCTCATTTTTTCCCTTCCTTCTTTTTCCATTTCTCTATCCTTCTCTCCTCTTTGGCCTTCATCATTACATCTTGAGGATAGATAACGTGATTCTTCTAATACAGGTCTGAGGCTTAGTGAGTGCACAGCCTAGGGAAGGGCAAAATGGTCATAGTCTTCCTTCCTGTTATCACTCATCTTTTCCTAGATAATGTGTTTGAAGTTTAGGTTCCCCACACTCTAGGATCTCTATGTTCTCATCTTCAGATTGCTACATTTCCTCTTTCTTTGACGCTCCATCACTTCTTTGAGGTTTGGTTGCATGATGCTCAAGTAAGTGGAATAGAGTATAACAGTCTAAAGCCTCTTTGAAGTTAAAATTGCTTCGATTTTGTGCTTCTACTGCACCAAGTTACTCTCTGGGAACTTTCCTACTTTGTTGTGCCTGCCCCACAAGACCTTAGCTTTAAAGAAATGATCATCATATCCCTTCCATAGCAGTGGCAGTGACATTTCATGAAATGATTGTCTTGAACTTGAACTGAATATACACGTAATGGTCCCCTTTCTCCTTCTCCTTGTTTATTTAAGATTTAGCAGTATTTGACATATTTATGTCACATTTATATATGGAGATTATAGCTGCTTTTCGGACCATATTTATGTTCCCTATTTGTCTTGCTTTCTTTTGACTTGTGATGAATTTAAAAGAAGAACAAGAAGTGACATGCACTTTTGAATGTTTATTGCAAGATTAAATCATAATTTTCAGAGTGTAGAATTCATTACCCTTTCCTTTTTTCCTATTCTTTGACTATAAGTCAACTTAATAAAAATGGTAAATTAAACATCATTTGGCAATGTTTCTATTTTATAGGTGCATCTTTGACTCAAACTCCACTTCCTGTCAATACTTAGGGTGAAGTAAATCCATGATTATGTACTTTTAAAAGTAAGTAGTCTGAAAATTTTTCTAGGATAAGTAACTAAAGATTTTGAAATCTTTGAGGTTTTGTTTGCTTGAAAAAATATGTATTCAGCTTTGGCAAAGCAAGCATATATTTTACTCAGTAATTTTCCCTTTAATTCTGTGATTAATCTTTTGTACTGATATTCATATAATCTTTTATTATATTTATATCATTAAAATAGCAGATTTTTTTTGGAAGGATTTCATGTTAAAACTTTTTACATTTGTACATGCCCTAGTACCAGCCAACTATATACTGAAATCTCTACAAAATGTGAGCTGAAGTAAACCTTTCCTACTTTGAGTATTTTGTCTTAGCAATGAGCAAATTCACTTAGACAGAAGGCATTTGCAAAATGTCCTGAAAGTACATATTGTGCTTATTGAAGGAGAAATCTGGAACTTTCATTAACATCACAAAACATGCACAGAATATTAACATTAAATGAAAGAAAAAGGTGAAAAGTAAAAACTAGAGAGAAAGCAAAAACTGACCAACAGAATGAAAAACAAACAAGTGATTCATTTATGTATTTTTCTATAAAGATTTTTTTAATGCACTTAGTAGAGGGTCTATAGGGTCTCACTACACAGACCAGACTCGTAATGATCTTCCTGTTGTCAGCCTCACAGCACTGGGTTCGCACCACTGTGCCCTGTCTCAGTCCCTGTCTCAGTGTGCTCCTGCTTTAGCCCACTGAGCTGTCTGGGCAACCCTCTTTAAAGTTTTCAAACAAATGTTTAAAAGTGCTGACATGAAAATGTAAAGCTACAATAATGAAGGAATTTTTTTTCTTTCTTTTACTTTTTTTTTTTTTTCCTGTGTTCAGGACAGGGTCTACAGGGCCTATAAGGTCTCACTACACATATCAGACTAGCAGCGATTCTCCTGTTTTCAGTCTGCCCAAGTGCTGGGAAGTTCCGGGATTATAGGTGTGCACCACGTCGCCAAGTCTCAGCCACCTTCTCAGTGCACCCTGAGGTTGGGGCCAGGATGGCATGTCAGGGATTGAACACAGGCCACTGTACAGTGCCCAAGCAGGCTCCTTAGTCTGCTTAATTACCAGGCAGGCCCGAAGGAAAATTTTAAATTCAAACTTTTTCTAGTGCTGCAGTCCTATTAGAAACAGTTAATTAGCTGAGCAGAATATCAATAAATTCTAACAAGTTATAATAATGTATTAGAAATGTAAAATTAATATGGTAAACAGATGTTATAGTCCATCAAATTGACCCAAAAGCTTACAAACAAGCTGAAATAAAAGGAGAAAATGTGAAATGTTATCTTAAGATAGACTAAGATTGTTGTCATTATTGAAGTCCTAAGGAAAACAAAGGAGATTTTCACAATAAAGAAAGGTTTCAGAAAAGTCACTGGATGAAGACTTGAACTTAAAAGTTGGATAATATCAATTACATATAATAGAAAATACCAAAATCATGGCTGCCCCACAATTAGAGGCAGAAAATAAAATGTTAAAGGTGTCTTTGTCTCCTAAGACTCTAGCAGCTGTTATTTATCTTCTTCTAATATACCATGGGATTTCATAGAATATTATAGTTCAATAGCACTTCATCAAAATCCCATTTCCAGTAAATCTAATTTTCTCTTTTTTAAAAACACTGTGCTAAAGAAAAAGGAAAGAAAAGAAAACTGGCCCTTTTGTGACATTTGTCTTGTGCTAATTTATTTTTATAACTTCACTTTTCTTCAGAGAGTATATTTCGGGGCCATATCATGACAGTATATTGAGTATCCTAAACTTGAATTGAATCATGTCTGCTTGATATTTGAAACCAATGAGATCCACAATTTTGCTCAATTTCGACTCTTCAATTTGAGAAACTTGGTATGGTTTTGTACACCTTTGTGTTATTTAATGTGATTTATTTGAAAGATGAGGAAATGTGATAGGATTGAAGCATCCTGCATGTTGTAGTCAAAGAAAGCTGGCACATGTATCCATTTTCTCAGTATTTTAAACTACAAATTTGCACTTTGGATTATCACTGGCTAGAAGCTCCTTATATATATGTTTACTTCTTCAGTTTGGTGAAGAAATAATGATTCTCCTATTTTTGATGAGCTAAGAACAGAAAGTCAGACAAAACTGATTTTCAATTATAAATATAAATAGGATAAGAGATACATAGTTGGAAAGTGGTGCAAACTTTAATACACACACTCTTCCCTATTTCCTCATCTAAAAGTTACACTTTAGGGCTGGCCAAACAGATCAGTGGATTAAGTGCCTGCAGGCAGGTGCAGGTGCCTGGAATTAGATCCCTGAGCCTGCAGTGATGGCCTCACCCCCGGAGCACACTGAGACAGCAATTCAGACTGGGTGCGGTGGCATGAAATTGTAATTCCAGCTCTTGGGAGGCTGTAAGCAGGTGGATCACTAGGAGTCCGATGTAGTAGTGAGATCCTGCACATCTGGTAGATCCTTCCCTAAAATAAAAAAAAAAAATGCAAAAGAAATAAAGCTTATACTTTTATAGATGGGGTGATTATAATTTTCTTTCAGTGTGCCTCTAGTAACTGCATGAAATTGAAGTGCAATTGCATTGCTCTTGAATTCATGTCTAGTACTATTTTCTAAAGGACAAATCCATTACTTTACATCTATTTTATATTCTAGGAAATGTAGTTATTTTAAGACAAATTCAGATAAAGAATAATTGCATGGATCCAGAGTCAGCCACAGACAGTAGTGCTTTTCAAATTTTCTTCTCTAGCAGATGCTAAAAAACTACAGGTCTTATTTTTGTATATTTGTCAGACATAAGAGTTTTTACTGTGTTCAGGACAGGAATGGACAAAAGTTCTACCTAACTCAGAACATAACTGTTGAATTAAAATCAAACTGAACCTTAGATGTTTATCAGAACAAATTGTTAGTAAAGAGTTCCACTGTTTTTTGTTGCTGTATTTTTTTTTTTTTTTTTTTTTTTTTTTTTTTTTTTTTTTTTTTTTTTTTTTTTTTTTTTTTTTTTTTTTTTTTTTTTTTTTTTTTTTTTTTTTTTTTTTTTTGGTACTGGTAAGATAGCTTGAACGATTGGAAATTCATTTATATATAAATTACGATAGTATTTAGAATTTTTAATTGGCTGTGGATCTCCATACCAGGAGTAATTTTTAGGAACGTTATCTTCAAAGTATTGGAAAAATTCTGTGTGGCTCTCAGTACTTGAAACCAGTCCCAAAACCACTCACTATCTTTGGAATGTATAGAATCTAGTTTTAATAAAAAGCAGTATTAACAACAAAGAAACCTCTGAATGAGATCAGATGTTATTTTTTAATTTTTGGTAACAAGGATCAAACTCAGAACCTTGCATTTGCCAGGCAGCCGTTTATACCACAGAGCTATCTCCCCAATCCAGCAGATGTTTATTTTGTGACCTGTATCTTTGTGTATATGCAGGGTTACACTCCGGAGCTGCGACTTGTAGTGATCCTCTTAATTTCTGCTTCTCTAGTGTTGGGATTACAGATTGCACCAGCAAGCTAGGACTTCAATGCCTGCTCAGCACACCCCAGCGGTAGGGCCTGCAGTGCCACAAATCAAACCCTGGCCCCTGTGCTTACCTAAGCAAGTGCTTAGTCTGCTAGCTATCCCGCCAGCCCTTCGTTTACTAATCTTTAGTGTATATTCACTTGCATGAAAATCTTGAACATCTACTCTTGATATAATGAAATGA
>PVJA010013494.1:10103-49589 GCA_004027025.1 Myocastor coypus
GTCTCAGCCTGCCCTGAGGGCAGAGCTGGCGCAGCATGTGGTTCCAGGGATTGAACCATGGTCCCTGCAGGCGCCTAAGCTTTCCCAAGCAGGCGCTTTAGACCACTGAGCCATCCTGCCGGTCCCCTAAAGGGAATCTTGAACATGACGAACTTAATAATTACCCAGTAATTCAACTGCGCCATTATATAGGATGCTAGCAGGGTAAAGGCATTCTGAAAAAAATGTGTATGAAAGGACAATTTTGAGGAAGAATTCCTCCAGCAAATTAATAACGCAAATGTATAATTTCCTATGTGAAAATCAGGAGAGAGAAGCAATAAGATTGGATTAAGCTTTGGTAATTATGAAGTATGTGATATCCACTTTAATATATTTTAGAACTCTACATACTTAAAAATACTATGGGTTTTATTCCCCTAGCTCAAAATAAAATGAAATAAAATGATCATGTGTGAGAGTTCCTATCTAAATTTAATTTACTGTATTCGTGGAGAGACTACAATCACTCCAATTATATGCAATGCATAGTAAGAGCTAGTGATGACTGTATTCTAAAATTTAATACAAAATCTAACATAAAAGACTTGCAGGACTTTTGGAATTATGTATCTTAAAGCTTACCTAGAGAAGAAGGAATTCAAACTATTCCAAGGTCTGCCTCAAGAATGTGATTAGAGGTTTGTGCGAAACCAAGTTTTCTTAGCAACAGGACCTAGAAACACATAGTCTCTTGTATTAGTTCTATTTCATCTGATGATTAATTCCTGTTTTTCAGAGCTCAGGAGTGAACCTACAGCCTCACTCATGCTAAGCAAGCACTCTATATCTCAGTCCCAGCCCTAGCTCCTCTTAGAGCTCTTTGAAATAAATTTATGACCATAAATTTGCATATTTTAAGCCAAATCATGGAAAAGCTGGTGAAAATCCAAAGACATTATGATGTGCAGAGAAGAAGACTTGTAGTTTTGAAGTCGGGTTGTGTGGTTCAAACCTTGGTGCTTCCCTTCTCTGATGACCAGCTCTGTGTTTAAGGATTCTCCTGCTTCTCTTGGCTTACTTGTAACATTACCACAGTTTACAGTAATAGTATTTAATACACTTGGAGACTGATTCAGCAAATGGACTAAATTAGCTTGTACTTGAGCTTTGTGCATGTATACACACAACGTTGACTTTAATATCACACTATTTTACTTTATAATGAGGCAAGAACCAGTTTTTGTACTTTTACTTTTGGATGAAAGAATAATCATATCAATAGAAATTAAATACAAATTTATTAGAGATTCACCAAGAAAAAGAAGCTTCAATTTATATTTGTTCCTTAATTGAACTTGATAAATATGCATATATACTTCAGAATACATTTTATGTGTTTCCAGAGAGATTCCTGGTCACTACCATGATATATGCTACACAATAAAAACTCGTGATGGACTATATTCTAAAATTTAATGTAACATTTGAAATCAAGCTATTATTATCAAACTTTTCATTACCTAATTATAAAAAAGAAAAGGAAGGCAATCAAAGAAATGGAAGTAGTGATGATGTCAAGGCTTCTACTACTCTGTGCTATTCTTCAGCACTACCAGTGTTGATCTGATGAAATGGGATAGAGGGGATTGAATTGCACACAGGAGTGTCTGAAATCTAACACTTGCTTGATAATGTTAGTCTTCATTTCTTTCTCTCAACTTGCTAGGATTTAGGACAAGGCCTGATAGCATCTCAGCACCAATAAGATAATGTCCATTTATTTACAGTAGAGCAGAAAAACTCCTTAGCTGCTATCTTTAGTTTACCTATTACTGAATTTCCACATGACAAATCTTTGTATGGATCTGCTATGTGGATCCCAACTGGCATTGAGGAGTGGCAGCACATAACAATTAAAAGTAAGTAAATTTGTTGGGTCCAAACCATTTGTGCTTCTCAGGCTCTACCACTTCTTGGCAACAAGAGGTTAGGATAGTTTTCTTCTCTCTCTCTCTGAAAGACTGATGATCAGAAGAAGTGTTAATATGTAAACCTCTAATGAGTTCCTGGAATTAAAAAATAAAGCTACTATCAGTGATTGCTCACATAACTCTTAATATTACAAATAATTGCAGGAATACACTTATCACAATACAAAGAAGTATTATACTATCTCTCATTTTAAAAGTTACCAGCACTAAAGATTATTAAGTAGGACATGAACATTAATGAAAATTTCTCTCAGAACTCGTTATCCATAAGTTCTTTGTTCTTTATCCTACTTGTTTCCTTTTACTCAGGGATTTTGGTATGAAGAGTGTTTCCTATAGGCTCATCAGAGTTCATGCCACCGGCACTGGATTTTAATCAGATGACTGCTTTTCCTAAATAAATCAATTTCATGCTTGTGGTTGATATGAGGGCTCTGCCCATTGGCAAATGGCACAGCCACAGTTCGCCTATTAAAACTTGAAAGAAAATGATGATTACTAGTGTTTGTGCCCAAATTTTATTCATGTCTGCCCACTGAATTTGTTTGGATACCAGGAAATTATGGACTGTATGATTCAAATTAGGATAAAAGATTTCAATCCTAGGAACTATTCAGCAAAGACTGCTATAAAACGACATTGGAAAAAATCCCTTTAACCAAGTCAGTGAAATTTGCTTTGTCATGAAGATTTCCAGTGAGTTTTCTGACCTTAAAATATAACTACTGTGCCAAAAAATATCATCCTAAAATGGGAAATAGATGCATGTCTTTATTTTGATGACAAGATTTTACTGGTAACTTGGTCAACTAACTCAATCCTTTATTTCAAATTTCTAAGCATTGGAAATACTTATCTCAGATAATGAGAGGAGCTCCTTTAATACTATTATCAGAAACAAAGTAATATGTCAGTTCTCTCAGTTGAAATACTTAGTTTATATTTGCTATCATATTTGTATAATTTCCATGTCAAGGTGCACACAGTAGTTAATTCCAAAATAGTTCCTTGGTTATTACTTAGAAAATTAACTACTGTTACACTGGAAATTGATTGGAAGCCCAAAGCTTTTTATTTTCCTTTTTAAGTATCACATGGTTTCTCTTTTTTCTTTCTTTTTCATTTTTACTAGTTTTAATAAGGAATACAATGAGACAGTTTCAAAACACATTAGTAGGACAGCCGCAATAATTAATTAATACAGTGCATATTGTTGTCTTCATCGTAGTTGTTCATAGTACAAAGTGCAGACATGATAACTTTTCTGACACTATTGGCACAAATATTTCTTCTCCTTGAACTAACAGAAAGTAGTTGTATACATAGTCCAATATTGCATAATATTAGTGGGTTATTGGCAGAGCTGGCAATGTTGGAAACTGTTGACTTGAGTCTTTCACAGCTCAGCATACTAATCTGGCTTTACTTTTTATGCCTCACAGTTAAACATTTCTGCTGGGTGATTAAGGCCAAGTTAAAGCGAGATTTATATAATACAACGTGTACCTCTTTTATCTGACAAGGTCAGTCAAATCCCCTGAGCATTTACCTTGAAAGTATGTACAGTGTCTTGTGGAACTTTTTGTCAGCGTCAGGCATCTGCATGAGTCATGGCCATTGCTTTACCCATTTGCTCTCTGTGAAAGCCTAAGAGGATGTTTTCTCTGTAGGTAACTCTCCTTAGGCACCTGTACATTATCAATCCCTCTCCTCTGTGGCCCCATAATCTCCTTGAACAGAAACTTTGGAAAACCACTGAGTTATAGGTTGTTACAGCAGAGGTTCTTTTATGTCCCAAATCCTCACTGACCTTGAAGGGCTAGGGCCAAACTATTGGCTATCCTTTTAGCCCTTCTTTTCCTCTATTTTTTGGTCTCCAGATACAAGTTCTTAACCCTTCAGAAGAGAAGCTTAGTGACACTATTACTCTATAACCTAGGTACTTGAGCTTAACATCACTGTCTTTCTGAATATTAAATGCCTTAGTCTTAACATGAAACCAGCATTTTCCATCAATCATTGATAGTCTAATATAGAATGTCATTTCAAAAATGTTACACATTTTTACATAAAAATTTAGAAATCTAAGCATATACAAAATTATAACAGGTCAGTCCTATGGTATATTTCCTTGTGGTGTAGCCAAAGCCTTTTAGTCCATAAAGGGACTATGCATATGCAGCCCTCTCACTTACACATCTTTGTATACGGAAAAAGAGATAAGACCACCAGTGAACCCAGCTGTAGTGTCACCTCTGTAGCAGTGGAAATGACTTTAAGAATGTTGCAGACTCTGGTGTGGAAATGGGAGCTGATGTCGAGTGGGGCAGTGAAGTTCTTTGTTCTGTGTGGTTTTCACTTACATGGTAGTGCAGCTGTTCGCCTCCTCCAGAGGTAGAGGATAATTTCATATGCAGCACTATTTTTATAATGAAATAAAATACTTATTAGCTGCTTACCTATCTCCTCTTTTTGGCAATGTACCACAAAATCTTCTGATGTTTAAAAGGATGCAATGTTTAGTTAGTCTGCCAATAAGTTTGCATGCTAAAGTGCAGTAAAAATTCAGTGAGCATTTTCCTTTCATTTCAACTTTGTCATGGTGATTTTCTTTTTCTTCTTCATCTCACATACCAGCATCTTACTGTCTGCTTTGGCAGGGAATGGTCAGTTCTTGTTTGGTTTCATGTTTTAGCTCAGACGCCCAGGGCAGAATTCTGAAATTGTTTCCCAGACTCAAACAGGATTACTGAAGTAATATCGTGGTTAACCATTTCCAAAACAAGGACTGTTAAATCTGTGGACAATGTAATGGCCTCCCAGATACTGAGTCAACCATCCATGATGTATGAAGCACATCTTTAAACATGAAAGCACTAAGGCCAGCCACTGCTTAGAGTACAACATAACAGGCTCCTCTTGAACAGAGGCAAGGAGGGTTGTAGAATTAAGCTCATTTAGAAGGGATCCTATGAACTACATACGACAAAACAAAAGTGGGTGACTTCACTTAGAAGAGTTCTTTCTGTGGACCTTTCCTTTCTTCAGACAGTAATGAGGAAAAATCTGGACCAGGCTGGACATCACTAGTTCTATTAGTGCATGGGTTGGTTGATGGGCTTATGAAATAAGATCAACTAATTAGTGTTTCAGTTTTACCACAAAGACAAAAATAGATCAAATGCCTTAAAACAATTGGTACTTATTCTTTCCCAGTTGCAGAGACCTGAATTCTGAAATTAAAATACTGAAAAGCCATATTCCCTGCAAAGGCTCCTAGGAAAATGCTATTCTCCAGCTCATAATGGTTCTAGGCATTGTTTGGCTTCTAGCAGACTAAGTTCAGTCTCTGCATTTACATGGCATTTGCTCTCTCTCCTGTCTTATCTTGTTGTGTCTCTTGTGTGGACACTCCCTGATTAATTTAGAACTTGTCCCATTCCAGCATGATCTCAGTTTTAAATCTTTACCTTAGTTACATTTGAATATATTCATTCTTAATGTGAATAAGCCTAAATTCTAAATTTTCAGAAAACTAAATATTTTGGGGATCATTATTAACGCAGAATTACCTAGCACACCGTATATGCAAAAGGTATAGTTTTTTAATAAAAAGTTCCCTTTATCTTTTTGTGTCTCTTTTACCTTTCTAGTGTCAATATTGGTTTGTTTTCGAGAAAAGTGAAGGACATAGTGTCCAGAATTTTCAAGTAATTCATTTTTATGTTTCATAGAAATGCATAGTTATTATGGGGAACTGAGGTGGTTGGCTGGGATCTTTAGAGTGATGCTGCTGGATACTTTTCTTTGTTCCAAACATCCACCTCTAGCTCTTTCTTGAGTTTTACTGAGAGCAGGTTCTCTCTATCTTCCTCAATAAAAGGAGGTTTAGTATAGTACTAAGTTGTTAAAGCATTCTCTTTCTTTTTCTTTTCACATAGTTTTGGAAAATATGTGCACAATGTCTTTGTTACTCAACTTCTCTTTTTTGGGGAAGATTTTTTTTTTTAATTCTTAAGACTTTCCCTTATAAATACAGAAGACTACCCAGGTGCACCATGCCAATATAGTTTTAAGTGAAATAGATCAGAAATAACTGTATAAATATTCCATTGCTTCTGTTATGTGCAAAACCAAAAGAGTAAATTAAGACCAAAATAGATAACAGATACTGGAAATTAAGAAGAAAATGCTCAAATGGAAAGAGGAAGTACCAGGGGTAGGGGGAAGGGAAAGAAGAAAAAGAGATAATAGAAGAGAAAATATAAAAACAAATTTGTGTAAATAAGGAGAGGAGAAAAGGCTGGCAGTGAGCTCACCATTGTAGCCCAGGCTGGTCTCAAACTTGCACCAGTCCTCCTGTCTAAGCCTCCCAAGTGCTAAGTTCTGTAAAATTTCAGATCAGCTGTGGCTGGGCCACACTTATTTTAACACAAGATACAATTTTTTTCAGTATGTCTAAAGATAAGCGGTAAGGGAGAGTTAGATAATATAATGTTTTAAACATATCTATTCATGTTCAGGTAAGGATAGTTTATTGCAGTAATAACTTGAATGAAAGACTCTCTCCTATACAAGAAACTGTGAATTTAAAGAACAAAATTTAAAAAAAAATCATGTCTAAGTCACCTGCAATGACTATATCTGTTCCAAAGGTCAACATTTGTTATGTCATCATTTATAGCTCATTTCTCTCTAACCCTAAATCTTGTTGCTCATTCTAATTTTCAGTCAATATGCTTGTTAGTCTCTACACCTTTTACAAATTCATAGGCTCACTTGTCTTCCCAAAATTCATATGTGTGTGTTTCCATTTGCTTTTGCTACTTTCCCCCATTTTACCTGAGTGTCTGTGTAGTGAGTGGTTGGTTGATTGTGCCAACTTGAGAACATAGAACTTAAATAATCAACTTAAAAATACCACACCTTAGCGAGTGGAGGACCCATCCTAGAGGGATTCATGTAAAATGAGAACGAGGAAGGAAGGCGGGCCCCATTCTTCCTTGGAAGAGCTCCAGTCTTCGCCATCAGCTTGAATGTCATCTCCTGGCTCTAGTGAACAGTCTTGGTTTCTGTCTTGCATCCTTCAGCCTTCTGGTGTAGACTCATTGGCCTTCTGTGGTAGATCCATCATCATCCTGATATGGACTTGCACTGAACAATTCTGTGGGCTCCAGACCTTGAACTGAATCCTTCAGTCTCCAGTGTGCAGATGCTCTCTGCAGGCTCTCATCTGACTCTGTGCGTGACCATCATAAGTCAGTCTTGGAACTTCTTATACATTTAAACATGTCATGTTATATCTTTAGCTCTAAAACACCTTAACTGATACAAATTTTGTTGTTGAGAGTGGCTCTAGAGGAACAAAATATAGCAATGGCTCTTGTTAATGGCTTTAGGAGTTCTTGGTGTGGGTTCTGTGACTGGATGAGATCTAAAGAGGCCATGGCCTCTCCTGATCTTCAATAGTATATTTATAATCCTTAGCATGAGTTTAGATTAGCCTAATTCACCACCTGTGAGATGTTAGCAATTTAATGAGCTGTACATAGAAATTTTGAATTTCTTTGGTAGAGTAAGAAATAAAATAATGTCAGCTGGTTGGTCTTTTCCTCACTAGATAAACTTCTGAGTGAAAAATCAGTTTAAAGATTCAGTAAGAAATTTAAAAGTTTCTCAGTGTATCCTGAAAGATATTATCCTCTCTTTGGGCCATAAGGTTGAGACTGTGAAAGCCCAAACACAGGCTCTCATAGTTTGATTGATTGAATTGCAACATAAATTTAATGCTCAGCCTCAAACACTATCTGTAGCAAAGGTGAGGACACTGATAGGAAGAGAATAATGGGATCCCATAAGCTGGGATGGAGATGTGTGGGAGGATCCTGAGGAGGCTGAGGATGTTGGATTCCTGGATGCTAATAAGATTGTTTTGCCTGAGGACAAGATTTTCCCACCCACTGTAGCAGAAGCATTGCCCCCACCTACTGCAGTATTAGTGTATCCTAATGTATCTGAAGAAACTAATCCTTTGTTGACCAAACAGGATAATGCTTAGATTGCTCAGGACCCAGCCTCAAAATCCATTTTTGACTCTAGACCCATACACTGGCTTAAATCTCATAAGGTGCCTAAGGATGAGGTACACAATGTGACCCATGAGCAGATTCATTACTCTCCCAAAGAGCTACTTGAGTTTTCTAAGTCTTATACACAGAGGCCTAATGAGCAAGCTTGGGAATGGAATTTACAAGTGTGGGATAACAGTGGCAAAACATATATACTTGGGTCAGGCTGAGTTTGTTGATATGGATCCATGAAGTGGGTGTTCTGCATTTAATGCTGCAGCTCATGAGTCAAGGAAGTTGTTGATAGTTTATTTGGCTGGTTGATGAAAGCATGGCTCAAAAGATGGCTCACTGGGCAAGAGCTAGAGATTCCTGCTATTCCATGCTTTATTACTGAGGAGGGGATTCAGAGGTTTAGGGAAATGGGAATGCTGGAGTGGATCTGCCCTATGAAACCTAATCCTCCACATTTGGATAATCCCACAAGCATACCTTTCACTAACACCTTGAGAAACAGATTCGTGAGTGGTACCACCATCCTTGAAGAACCCTGTCCTTGCTCTTCTCTGCGTGCCTGACTTTGAAGCAGGGATTTCTGTTAATCAATTAGGAAATTTATGAGCAACGCAGTTAATTGGATCTCTGAGAGGCAAAGGTCAAGTTGCAGCACTCAATTGTCAAAGGCAGTATCCTCATTCTTACCTTAATGGACAGCAGAAGCAGAACAATAAGCAGAATAATCCGACACATACAGACCTGTGGCATTGGCTGATTAACCACAGTGCTCCCAAAAGTGAAATAGATGGTAACCTTACAAAATTTTTGCTAAATTTATATAATAAAAAATTAAAGGCAAAAGAACAGAGACCTTGTTCAAATCATGGTAATAGGTAACCATGGCCCCTCAACCAATTCTCAGATTTTAGTGTACAGATCCAGAACCTTTTGAAAGAAGAAGGCCAGTTCTCCTTGAACAAACATCTCAATGCCCCTAAAATTTGTACAGTCAGTCTTTCTCCCATCCTTCCCCCAGAGGAACCTAAAGGCTTTTGCCAGAGTAACTGTACACTGGGGAAAGGGGAATGATCAGACATTTTGGGGACTACTGGACACTGGTTCTGAGCTTACGCTGGTTCCAGAGGACCCAATACACTATAGTTGTCCTCCAGTAAGAGTAGAGGCCTATGGAGGTCAGGAGATTAATAGAGTTTTAGCAAAGATCTGACTCACAGTGAGTCCAATAGACATCAAATCATTCCTGAAGTCATTTCCTTTTTTCTGGAATGTGTAATTGGGATAGATATATTTAGCACTTGGCAGAATCCTCGTATTGGTTCCCTAACCAGTCATATGAGGGATAATATGATTGGAAACATCAAAACAGAAGCCACTAGAGTTATCACTGCCTGGTAAAATAGTGAACCAAAAACAGTACCACATTCCTGGAGGGATTTCAGAGATTAGTGACACCATCAAGGACTTGAAGGATGCAGGGATGGTGGTCCCCACCACATCTCCATTGAATTCTTCCACTTGGCCAGTGCAGAAGACAGATGGCTCTTTGAGAACAGTGATAACATAAACTAAACCAAGTGGTGACTCCAATTGCAGCTGTGGTGCCAGATGTTGTTTCTTTGCTTGAGCAGATTAATACATCCCCTGATAATTGGTATGCAGCTGTTGATTTGGCAAATGCCCTCTTTTTCATACCTAATCATAAGGAACATCAGAGACAATTTGTTTGCAGCTGACAAGGACAGAAATATACCTTCACTCTCTTACCACACGGGAATATTAGCTCTCCTGCCCTTTGTTACAATTTAGTTTATAGGGATCTTGATTGCTTTTCTCTTCCTCAAGATATCACACTGGTGCATTACATTGACGATGTTATGCTGATTGGGCCTAGTGAGCAGGAGATCGCTTCAACCTTGGATTTGTTAGACAGCATTTGAGAGCCAGAGGATGGAATATAAATCCTATAAAAATTAAAGGTCCTTCTACCTCAGTGTAGTTTCTAGGAGTCCAGTGGTGTGGAACAAGTAGAGATATTCCTTCAAAGGTAAAAGATGAGGTGTTGTTCCTGGATTCCCCTATGAACAAAGAAGAGGAACAGCACCTAGTATGCCTACTTGGATTTTGGAGACAACATATTCCAGGCCCATTGGCCAAGTGACTTGAAAAGCTGCTAATTTTGAGCAGGGTGTGGGGGCGGCTACAACCGGAAAAAGCTCTGCAACAGTCCAGGCTGCTGTTCAGGCTGCTCTGGGATCATATGATCCCAGCAGATCCAATGGTACTTGCAGTGTCAGTGGTAAGTAGGGATGCTGTTTGGAGTCTCTGGCAGGCCTCCATAGATGAATTGCAGTGGAGGCCATTAAGATTTTGGAGCAAGGCTCTTCCATCATCCACAGACAACTACTCTCCTTTTGAGAAACAGGACCTGGCCTGCCACTGGGCCTTAGTGAAAAGTGAATGCTTGACTATGGGACACCAGGTCACTGTGAGACCTGAATTGCCTATTATGGCCTGGGTATTATCTGATCTACAAGGTCATAGGTTGGATGTGCTCAGCAACAGTCTACCATTAAAGGAAGTGGTACATTCATGATAAATCCAGGGCAGGTCCAGAGGATACAAATAAATTATACTGCCCTGATGCCTATGGCTCCTATGCCTGCTATATTGTCTTCTGCTTCCTAATGTGCACTTATGGCATTATGCGGTATGCCTTATAATCAGCTGTCAGAGGAAGACAAGTCTGGTTTATACATGACTCTGCATACTTCATGCACCACCCACAAGTGGAGAGCTGCACTGTTACAGTTCTTTTCTGGGACATCACTAAAGGACAGTGGTGAAGGGAAATCATCACAGTGGGCAGAGCTTCGGGTAGTGCACCTGGTAGTACATTTTGCCTGGAGAAAGAAATGGCCAGATGTGCGACTATATGCTGACTCATGGGCCATAGCCAATGGTCTGGCTGGATGGTCAAGAATTTGGAAGGAATGTGATTGGAAAATCGGTGACAAAGACATTTGTGGAAGAGGTATGTGAATAGACCTCTCTGTATGGGCAAAAGATATAAAAATATCTGTTTCCTATGTGAATGCTCACAGAAAGGTGACATCAGAAGAGAACTTTAATAATCAAGTGGATTAGATGACCAGCCTCCTTCTTCAGCCACCCTTGTCATTAACCAGTGCTCCCAGGAACAGAGTGGCCGCAGTGGCATGGATGGAGGTGATGGATGGGCTCAGCAACATGGACTCCTGCTCAGCAAGGCTGATCTGGCTGCAGCCGCTACTGGGTGCCCAATTTGCCAGTAACAGAGAGCAACGCTGAGCCCCTGATATGACACCATTCCCCAGGGTGATCATCCTGCAACATGGTGGCAGGCTGATTATATTAGACCACTTCCATTATGGAAGGGACTGCACTTTGTCCTAACTGGCATAGGCACGTATTCTGGATATGGATTTGGCTTTGCTGCATACAGTGATCCTGCTAAAACTACCATCCATGGGCTTACAGAATGCCTTATCCATCCACCACCATGGAATTCCACACAGTATTTCTTCTGGTCAAGGAACACAGTTTACAGCCTAAGAGATGCAACAGTGGGCTCATGCTCAAGGAATTCATTGGTCTTATCTTGTTCCTTACCATCCAGGAGCAGCTGGATTGATAGTGAAGTGGAATGGTCTTTAGAAGACATAGTGTCAGCTAGGTGGCAGTAGTTTGCAGGGCTGGAGTAAGATACTTCACAAGAGTGTGTATGCCATAAATCAGTGTCCTCTGAATGGTGCTGTGTCTCCTATAGCCAGAATTCATGGACTCAGGAATCACAGGATGGGCGTAGGAATGGTACCACTCACCATTACCCCTAGTGATCCAATAGCAAAAGTTTGCCTCCTGTCCCCACAACCTTATGTTCTTCTGGACTAGAAGTCCTAGTTCCAGATGGGGGGAGGAAGACTTGTACCAGGAAGTATAACAGTGATACAATTTAATTGAAACCTAAGCTTTCCTTCTGATCACATTTGTTTCCTCATGCCTCTGAGGAAACAAGCTGGAAAAGGGAGTCATAGTGTTGTCAGAGTTGACTGACCCAGACTGTCAAGGGGAAATTGGATTACTACTCCACACCCGAGGAAAGGGTGCAGACACATGGAGTGCAGATCACTCAGGGAAACTGACCACAGCGTCAATGCCTCTCTGTCAGGCACAACAACAAATGATTCACAGCCTTCAGGCATGAAGGTATGGGTCGCTCCACCAGGGAAAGAACCAAGGCCGGCTGAGTTGCTTTTTGAAGGCCAAGGGAATACAGAATGGGTACTGGAAGAAGATGAATCTAAATACCAGCTATGACCCTGGAATCAACTACAGAAAAGAGAATTATAATTGTACTATTTCACTACTGTATGATTCTATTAAAATGTTGGTGGATTTAATACCAATTTTTAAAGATTATTAAAACTGTATTAATGTTGAAGTTGTCAAGTGATTAAGCATAAGCATCAAGCAAAGAAAACCTACCAATTTGGGTAAGGGAACATGTGTGTTTCCATTTGTACACAGGATAGTTACAACATGTTAGGTACAATTATATGCATAACTCTGCATATAGAGACTGTTCCAAAGAAATGTCTAGTTGCCAAGTCAACAAAGGGTGGATTGTAGTGAATGGTTGATTTTGTCAACTTGAGAAGCTAAGAGCTTAAATAAATCAACTCAGAAATTCCACACCCCAGGGTGTGGAGGCCCCACCCTAGAGGGACTCATCACTTAAAGGAGAATGAGGAAGGACAGACGTCCCCATCCTTCCTTGGAGCAGCTCCAGTGTTTGCCACCAGCTTGGATGTCATCACCTGGCTCTCTGAAGACCTAAAGGCCACAACTGTGCTTCCCAGGAGTTCAACTGCAAAACTGGAGCCCATGACCACATGATATGTGGCCTGCTTTGTGTATCTGTGATGGGAAGACAGTGGTGGAAAATACAAAGTCTATGCCAGTGGAATGAAAGATCTGTGCAAGCAGACTGAGGGGTTTGAACTGGGGTCAGAAAGCAATGCTCAAGGTAAGAACCAAAGCTCTCCTGAAAAGTACTGTTGCCATCCTCAGCAACAGTGAAGTCCCGAGCTCCTCAAGTGATGAGGAAAGCTGAGTTCTCATCAGGAAATACAATGTGACGAACTTCTCCACCAGGACACTAAGCACTATCTTCTCCTCTGGAGCCAGAAGATATTGCTCAAGATGAAGACCTGAGTTCACCAAAAACGAACCATAGCCATTCTCACCAACAATGAAGGCTTGAGCTCCTCCTCCATCAAGAACATCCAAATTCAAGAAATCAACATAACAAGGTCCCCAGCAGAATAGCTCAGGAGAACTTCTAGCTCCCTGGAAGCTTCTCTAAAGCTTCGCCAAACAGTTTCTCTAGCGCCTTCCCATCAACTCCTCTAGTCCTGTCTCTTACACTGCTAGCAACAGTCCTGAAGTGGGCCTCTTATATGCAGCTCCAAGCTAGTTCAGTTCAGCTGGGGTAACAAGTTGATCACCAGTTAGCAATACACCACAGTTATTAATTAACTATAGAGTTTTGATCAACACCTCTCTGTCCATCCTTGCCATGCCTCTATTCTCCTTTGCTTTCTATCCTGTTTGAGAAGCTGTCAGCACAGTTCATCTCTCATGTTCTTTAGTATCTCTATAATTGCACCTTTCAGAAATCTCTAGCTCAAATATATCCTCCCCTTCCTCGAGTTTTCAGCTCTTTATTCAAATGATTGGAGTATACTAAATGAAAATATCATTTTCCTAATTAATTGGACCTTAGGAAATTTCAGTGTTTTGAATTATAACCTCGCAAACACTGAATAAAATTTCTAGGTAAACAAACACATCACAAATTTCTCTAAAAGCTGTCGTAGCTATCCTACACTCACCTGTACTGAATCATTTGTAGTTCGATTTTATACTAAATGTGATTTTTCATCTTTGTTAACCTTATCCAGATGATTTTAAATTATTTTTTAATTTTGCATGCATTTCTATTTTAAAATAATTATTTTGAACATTTTTCATTGTGCTATTTATTTTTATAGTTTTATTCTACTCAGACATGCAAAGGTTCACTCGCAAGACTGAGAAAGATAGAGTTCATACAGGAAAACTAACCTCCAAAAAGCTGAATTCACTAGAAACAAAAAGGTTCTTTAACCCTGAGACTTGACTTTATTTATTTGTTTGTTTGTTTATTGCTTTAAGCAATCTATTTAACTGAAATGGACTTGCATTTGTTTCTGAAGTGACTTCCATTTATTTGGATACATCTTTTCCCAGTGGTGATTTATAAGATCTTCAAGCCTATATATATATTATAAATACTTAGGTATACACCTGCAAATATCTCAGCAAAACTTTTCAGCCAGAAAACACTGAAGAGTAAAGACCAGACACAATTACTCACCACTGTGAAAACCTGCTAACCTGCTGAGATATTTTTGAGGGAAGAAGGCACCACATACCTCTTCAACTAAGAAAATCACCCTTACAACACAGGGAAATTTTATTTTTTATATAAGACCTAGAACACTTAAGCTGCCAATTAGGTAGTGAATGGCAGAGCTACATTCCAGTTTATGCCATGAATTCATAGGGAATAAGATCCAACAACTCAGGTTCCTTCCCATTGGTCCTCACAAAGTGCACTTTTCTGGGAGGGGCAGGCTGGCGCTTCAATTGAACCCAAGTACCTTTCTCTTTGGCTTCTTTCTTTTTCTGAGCATTTTCCTTGACACGTTTCAGGAAGCTATCATGACTTTTGAATGTTTAATATGCTCAATACGTACATTAATCCTCTTGGCAAGTATCTTGCCCTTAACTTGCTTGTTTACAACAGTGCCAACAGTGTGCTGGGTAACACTGTAGACTTTTCCTGTTTTGCCATGGTAACATTTGTGAGGCATTCCTTTTTGCACAGTACCCATTCCCTTGATGTCTACAATGTCACCCTTTTTGTATATTCACATGTATGTGGCCAAAGGAGCCACCCCATGTTTTCTAAAGGGCCTGGAGAACATATACCGGGTTCCCCTTCTTTTTCCCTTTGTGTTAGTCATTTTGACAAATTACTAGAAGGTGGCGGTTCTGGCCGAAAGCGAGACTTGAAATTTAATGTTGATATATGTTATGAAGAACACTATCCTCCATATGAAATAAGTCCTTAAACTTTTTTTAGAAAAACTTCTATTGAAAAGTGTTTGTTAAAATACTCTATACTCTTAATATATGCTGACCAAGTTAAAAGTCTTAGTTCCAGATATAAAAATGAATAGATTTGAGAAAGACGTATTTACTTAAATGTGTTGGTCAACTAAGATCATGATGAGTGGATGAGTAAACATTCTCCTATTTTAAATTTTCTCCCTTAATACAAAACTATATGCTCCAAAGACAAACAACACTAATACAATGGGTATAGTGTGAAGAATATGCATTGTGAGTGCATTTCTCTTGATCAGAAATAGTGCTGCAGAATCCTCTCTACAAGCCTGTGCCTTCATGTAAATGCCAGGAGAAAGCAGATCTAAGCAGGCAGGGTGTGCACCACCGTAGCCTTCTTCATGTCACCAATTCAAGTTTTAGTGGACTGTTCTCCCACTATTCAGCATCAAAATATTATTAAATGCATATTTTAGAAGCATTAAGCTCTGTGTTTTCAGTATGTTCACAAGTTTGTGCTCATGTCACCACTCTAACCTCAGGGCATCTTTATCTCCTGCAAATGGTCCCTCACACAGAGGAGCAGTCACTCATCAAGAATTCTCTTAGCCCCTGAAAACTAATCTACTTAATAGAAATTTGTACCTTGTGGACTTTTTACACAGTGGCACAATACAATAGGAAATTTGGGGTCTGGTTTCTTTCACTTGCCATAGTGTCTTCAAGTCCTTTTTTTTTTTTTTTTAATTGGCTCCTCATGGTTTATTCAGAGGTGTGGATTTTTTAAAATTTATGTCAAAATTTAGAGACTTCTCAAATGTGAATATTAGTAGTTTTCATCAATTTTTGAAAAATTCTCAGCTATTCTTCAAATCTGTTTCTCTCTCTCCCCCATCTCTTTTCTCTTTCTTTTCTTCCCTTTTTCTCCCTCCCTCTCTCCCATCCTCTCTGCCATCTGCTTTTCCTATTTCCATTATGCTTGTCTCAACATCTGTGATGGTTTTTCTGAGTCTCTGTTCAAATTGCTTCATTCCTTTTCTTTCTCTGCTTTGCTTGGTGAATTAGACTGACCTTAGGCCAATTTGCTGTACTATTTGAACTTCATAATTTGCCTTTAATCCAATTATGATACTTTTAATTTCATAATTATATGTATATCTATCTTCTCTTTCCAATTACTGTAAGTTTGTGGTAATTTCTATTGTCAAAACCCACAAGCCAATGCTTTATTCTATTATTATGTGGACTCAAGAATCATACTGAAGTATGATTCTTCAGTCCATTTTCCAAGTAGTTATTTCTGAAATCACCAACAAGGTTCTCTACGTATGAATATTTCAGATATGATAGGACTTGCAATCTAAGATTTTTCCTTGGACAGTATTGTTTCATTGGCTGACTATACATAAGTGATATATATAAGTGATCATTTTCTCAATAATTCTTCATTAAATTCTATCTGGAATCAATAGCATTAAAGTAGGTTAAATATCAGTACCTTTAATAATAAATCTTGCCTTTTAAGTACCAATTCCAGGATTTAGTTTTCAGCTAAGTGTATAATAAGTAGTATTTTACACCCTCTATGAGATAATAATGAGTAACACAAGAACAAAAAAAAGACAGTAGCATTTATTTGGAGGAATTTATACTAGGATAATTAAAGAGCAATAAGTTACATATGTGTAGAAATGTATTTTGAATACACTATTTCAATAGATTCAAATTTTTCTGCTAAAATTTTATCTCCTGAATGCATCTTTAGTGCTACATTTAATCTTTTCTTTTTTCTGGTACAGAAAGTTATATTTCTGTTTTTTTTTTTTTTTTTTTTTTTTTTTTTTTTTTTTTTTTTTTTTTTTTTTTAAATAAATTTTTTTTTTTTTTTTTTTTTTTTTTTTTTTTTTCTTTTCTTTTTGAGACAGGGTCTCACTGTGCAGTTCAGGCTGGCTTTGAGCTCACTTTTGTAGCCCAGGCTGGTCTCGAACTCACAACGATCCTCCTGCCTCAGCCTCCCAAGTGCTGGGATTACAGGCGTGAGCCACCACGCCCGGCTAGAAAGTTATATTTCTTGAAAGAGATATTTCTTCCTTTAAAACAAATGATAATGGGAATGATTCACTATATGGGGAAGTCACAGGAGAATTCAGGAAAAAAGAGTGTTTTCAGTAAAATGGTCTCTGGTAAGAGAATAAGATGTGGATTCATCTTTGATAGAATCACAGACAGCCTAACCTCTTTCAAAAGAAAGAAAGAAAGAACATTAAGTTCAAATGCTGGTGTGCTGATAAACTCAGTCAGAAGAGAATCAGAAGTGTCTTTTCATTGCACTTATTTTCTCAACAAAACAAAAAGCAAGTATATCAGATGAAAGAGGAGCAAAACAAAATATTGGAAGATTGAGAGAAAGAACATTAAAAATTTGGACATTCACTTGCTTCAAAAAGAACCAAAAAAAAAAAAAAAAAAGGTATTTTAAGTACGGAGATTGGAAAAGAAAGGATTTTCTTTTTAACAGCTGTGGAATTGCATGCTAGTTTGGCCTGGCACCCCGAGTAGCTGTTTCCAAACACGTGGAAAAATGTGACAGAAAGGAAGCCAGTGAAGGAAAGAACAGCCCAGATCTGTAGTGGGAGACAGAAAATCTTACGTCACTGCCCCAGGACATAAAGTCACCAGTCAGGCTTCGGCACAGGCACAGAGTGTAACCTGAGGTTTGTATATGTGAAGGAATAAATCCTTGTGCTTATTGAACTTGGAGGAGTGTGCCTGTGCGTGTGCGCGCACGTGCTCACATGCGCACTGGTGCACAGTGTCTATTGTGTTTTTCATTTTCCACTGAAACGGTGCTTAATACTTTGATAATGCATTGCTTTCATTGAATATGTTATTTTCTTTTTACATTTAAATGACATTGTTTACTGCTGTTTTGGCTACATTCTTTTCAACTTTAGCAGCATCTTAAAGAGAGAATGTGCTCACATAGAGTGAAAAACAAGATGCCTTTCAGCATCTGGAATAAAAGTCCTAGTTTAACTATACAATATAAAAGGGACTTTGTGGTAGTTCCAACTTTTGTGTTTTACAAAATGGACATCATGAACCTGAAAATAAAGACAAAATCCGTAGAGGAGCAAAACTCAGCTTCTTGAATAACCCTTCATATTAGTTCTCTCTAGTCACAATCAAATATACTTAAGTATTATAAGTATCACTTATAGTGTTCCCCCAAATAAACAAGCAATGTCATTTTTCTTCTACATTCACAGGGTATTCCTGTCCCTGCTACAGGTGGCCATCTTGCACTACTCAAGGTAAAGGCAACAAGTGCCATCCATTCACTGTCCAGGATCCACACTCATGCAAACGAAGACATGAAAAATTTCAGTTCACAAACAATCCTTAACCATGTCCTAGGTGAAAAAGACAACAAAGAATGTTCAAACGCTCTCAAAGCTCAAATGTATATCTGGAAGCAATTCGAAGTTGGTATGCCAGCCTGGGTGTGGCGGCACATGCCTGTAATCCCAGCTCTTGGGAGGCTGTAGACAGGTGGATCACTATGAGTCCAGTCTAGTAGTGAGACCCTGAACACCCTGTACACCCTTTGCTAAAATACAAAAACAAAAACAAAAAGCAAAGATAGTATGCCATTCCTGGAGGAAAGTCAGTATATGATTTACACAGGTCAGAAAAGTTGTATAAAAATAATAGGTAAACTCAGAATGATGCTCAACCCTTGTAATTCCATGATCTGAGAGGCTTCAATAGAAGGATTGAAGGAAGGAGTTCAGGCTTCGCCTAGGCAACTTAGTGTCATCCTATCTTAAAGTTAAAATTGTTTTAAGAGTTCTGGGTATGTAGCTTTATGTGAAGGTCCTGGGTTCAATACCCATCGTTTCAAAACAAAACAGGATAAAAACAATAAAATTCTCTGCGGGTTTAAAAAAATTATTTATCAGAATGGATTATGAAATTAGAAAACTGAGTTTGAATTTTGACTGTTTCACTTAATGAGATTTGTTACCTTTTCATTTAATCACTCTGAGCTTCACATTCTTAGTTAATTTTGTATAATGATAAGGTCTACTAAGTGTTAAATGTCCAACAATATGACAGCATTTTACAGAGCAAATCTTCCAGTTTTTCAGAGAAGTGTGTGATATTACTTTCCTCTTACACCTGAGAAAAGTGGGACATAGCAATGATAATAGTTAGCTTGACATTCCACAACTGGAAGGTGATGTTGGTCCACATTTCAGAGTCAGAGAAAATGTAAGTTTCAGTTTACTTGCAGTTATTCTAGTCCATATCCGTTGGACCTGCATCCTATCAAGTTATCCTTCTTTTTACTTAGAAAACAAGTCTCAATTTGGATAATAAATTAGTTGCTTTTCATGTAGATTAATTATCCCAAGAATAAGTCTCTGCAAGTCAAGGATTAGTTTGCAGGAAGTTAATTGTAGAATGCTCTCTGGAACATCTTAGGGGGAAGTGAAGGAAGAAAGGCTGGGCATAGAAGGTGCAAAGATGTATTCAACCAATCACAGAAACTTTTAACTTGCAGTAACCCTCAGGAGCTTTTCCATTTGATTCAAAAGGTAGAAGTTACTGCATTTCACTTATTGCATATGGTCTAGCCCTATAGATAGGCATGACCTTGAGAAAGGTAGCATTCTTCAGTTGAGAAGACTGTCTACAGAAAAATGAGAGCATATTGGCAGCATATCATAGATGCACAAAAAGAAGATTTTCAGAAGGACTAAAATTTGTATCACAATATCTACCACAGGACAGTTTTTCATTATGCATGGGGCACTGAATTCACACAGATTATTAAGTTGCTCTTAAGGGTCAATCAGTATACAAATATATGTTTAACAGAATCTGGTCTATATTAATATGTACCTATATATGTTTGGTTACAGGTAGCTATTCATATATATATATATATATATATATATATATATATATATATGTAACACATGGGCAGGTACTTATATATATTATATTATAATATATTTATGTTTTAAATGTTACGGCCATATATTTCATTTATATAATCATTACTAAAATGTATCACATCAAATAAAAAGTATTAAACAATTGAAAACCAAAATTAAAAGCTTTTTTGTTTAATTTAAATAATTACCAGATAACTAAACACAGAAGGTTGTCACAAAAAAGGTGAGAATAATGAGGATCACTCAGAAAGATAGAAACTAGTTGAGACAGAGATAAGTGAGCCCTAAATGAGGACTGATCATGGGTCAAGTGTTAGGTGGGTGGGGACACATAAACATGTTAATTGTGTTCCTACAGTCCAGTGATGTTCGTGTTCAATATTTTAATATCTACAATATTCTCGGTACAAAAGATGCAGATATCTTACACCTAATTAGCTGATGTCTTCTTTGAAATCAAAACCCCAAAATGGGAGGAAGATGGAAGAAGTTGGTATAGAAATCCCATCGTGCAATTTCACTCTGGTCACATCTATACCCAGTGTTGTTTGCTAACTCTGCTCCTAGAGTGGAAAGTAGAATAACTAGGGTCTTACACTAAGTATAATAGTAGTCAAGGAAAGATTCCTTCTTAAACTAATCTTCCATGGCTTCGCACAAGGAAAGGCGATCTTTTCTAGATATGGTTTCCATGAAGCATGCATGCCCAAAACTGACGTGATTGTTAATTTTATGTTAACTTGATTGAGCTAAAGGATATCTGGATGTAAGAAAAATATTGTTTGTGATATGTATATTACAATGTGTCTGGGAAACATTCCCTTTGGAAGTAGTAAATTATTAAAGCAATTTCTGTGCACTAATGTGAGTGCATAATGCAATGCAAAGAGAGCATATGTAGGAAAGCGCAGCAGTTGAAGGATGCATTTTCTCTCTTTGCCTGAGCCAGGACATTAATGTGTTCTCCTCAGATGTCAACTTTATTCCTCTACTGTCTTTGCACTCAGACTGGAATGACAAACGAACTTCCCTGATTCTCTGACCTTGGGATTTGGGCTAGAATTGGCCACCTGAATCCATGGGTCTCCGCTTTGTAGATGTTCTAGGCCAGCCGTAGAACATCTCAATTTCTTTCCTCGTGTCTGCCAAATCATGAAACATAATTTTCTATGTATTTGTTTTCCTAAATTAGGTAACGAAGCTATTTGTCCTGTCAAAATGAAAATTTTACGAAATGTCTATATCCTGTAGAAAATTCATAACAGAAAAACTTGTGACTGTTTGCTGAGTTTCCATTGTTCTAAATGTATCTTAGATTTCGTTGAAATTAAGTGAGGCAATACACATGGAAGCCTGAGAGAAATTAAAAAATTATTTCACTTTTATTATCTTATCTCTTATGTCAGTCTTATTTCCATTTTGATCTCTAATTTTCTAATGATTTAGTTGCTGATTTTAATTAGGAGTATACTTTAGGATGTATATGCAGGCTGATGAATTATGACATTCCTCCATGGGGTGTAATTCATGAGTTATTTATGAAATGAGATTTTACACAATATAAGTTTCCATCATTGAAATTCTGCCTTACTTAAAAAAGAATGTCTATCAGGGAGAAATCAAATAAAAACAAATGCTTATGAGGCTGCAGGCCAAAAGAAAGCCTTATATTGCTAGTAGAAATGTAAATTAGACATTTGATGCCACTGTTATTGTTTTCTATATCTTCATGAGAATTAAAGTCATCATATTATAGTAATGCATGCATACCCATGTTTATATCAGCATAATTTATAGCAGCTAAATATTGGAAGCAGCCTATATGTCGATCCACAGATGAAGGGATAAAGAAAATTTCATAATTTTACAGAACCAAGTAATATTCTGTCATAAACAGTAATAAACTCAAGTAATTTGTAAGAAAATGAAGGCACCTTGAGAACTTAATGGTAAGTGCATTAAATTAGGCAGACAGACATAAACACTTTGTTTCTCTTATATGAGAAGACTGAAATACAAGGAACAAAACAAATTAAAAAATGGACAAAAGGAATTAGGAAGGTAGATCTTTTGCAGTTTAGGAAGAGACCACGAAATGAAGAGAGAGGGAATGGAGCCGAAGAAGGATAAACAAAGAACTGAAATGTGTTATGAACATGTACCAACTCTCCCAGGGGAATGAGACTATTGTGAGCTGCAAAGACGTAGTATCGTCATGCAAAACAAAAATATAGAAAGTATACATGTATGTACTAGCACTAATGGACAGAAAAATGATAAGATACACTCAAAGTCACCTTAACACAATATGTAAAGCTAATTTTCCTACTCAAGTACCTGTTCATTGTTTTAGATCCTGGGAGAGAATGTCATGTGCTATTAACCTTGTGAACCCTTGGCCCTTTTTCATTTAAAGACAGTGAGAACTAGTCCCGGTTATTAAGAAGGTCTTGACATGGACACATTCTTTCTTTTATAATAAGACATAAAAAGGTTTCTTTCACTTTGGGGAGAGGATTTTAAAGCTGAAGATTAAAAGTTTCTCTAAGGGAGAAGGAAGTTTCTTTTCATATGTTAATGGCTGTGTGTTTCACTCCTTAACATTTTCAAATAAACACACAATATGCACAGTCTTGCTATGCTATAAATAACAATAAAAAGGAAAGGCAAAATAGGCTCCTCAAGAGCAGAGAATGTACTAAATTCTTCCAAAAAAATTGGAGGATGTGAAAATTCTCCATTAGAAAAGCTTCTAAAAGCTTTAAGATTAAATTATTGAATAGGGGTTCCAAATGATATAGCCGCAGAAAAAAAATATTTGGCTGTAAACTGTTCAAATACTCAACATACAAAAGTAATTTATTTCACTAAAATAAACTGAAATGAATGAATGAATGAATGAATGAATGAATAAATAAATAAATAATAACATAAAATAAACTGAAATGCATGCTATTTCTATTCATCTTTCACTAAGAAAGATTGATTTTGTGATGTAAAACAGTGGAGGATAAATGTAATCTTTATTTCTTCCTTATTAAGGCATGTATAGTCAGGATTCTTCTGAATGTAAAGTGAAAAAAAAATAACTTGCTGGGGTTCTTATAACCATAAGAACCACTGCGATGGGAGGAAGGGACAGGATTCAGCCTCAATACAAAGTGCACAGGTGTGAATGTATAACTAAGAAACACATTGGGGATCAGTAGACGATTGCTATCAGGGGCAAATGGGTTTTCTGTCTAAACAAACCTAAAAGGATTCTTGTTGGTTACAACAAGAAATAACTGTATTTGTACATCAAATACAGTTACAGGACACCGTGATTAGCTATCACCCACAGGATAGTGGAGAATGCAGAACCTGATCACATCTCAAGACTAAACAGAAAGCCAGGACAGAAAGTCTTAACTAAGCTGACCTCGTAAGGTTCCTTACTAAAACTGGATTATACAAAGAAGCATACTAGCAAGTCTAATAGAGATTTCAAATGCCAGATTAATATTTGGCCAAATGAAGAATCTTTGTTACTTCCTATTCTTTCTAAATGTTCAAAGATATGAAAATTTCATGAGTTAGAAATTCCTTAATATAAATATCTATGGTGAAATGGTTGTTTTTAATTTATAGTGGTTTATAGCATTGCTATGTTTCTATGACTCAAAATAAATTTTAATATCATAAAATATGCATCACTTGCCTACACTGTTCTGTAGACATACTTTTCAAATTTTATTGCTTTATTATGATAGTAACTTGTGAAAAAAGAAGGGAAGGGAAGGAAGTAGGAAAAATAAAAGAAGGAAAGAAAGGCCAATGACATGGACCAAAAGGGAAAGAAAGGTTAGAAATCAGGTGACAAAAATACTGACATGTGTGTGATGTGCAAGGTTGTAGTTTGCATTAAACTATGTCTCTACCCACTGAAGAGCTATTAGCACTGATTCAGAATTAAACCAGCTGGTGCACATCTGGAAGATCCTGTTTTCCTACACATATAGAAGCAATATTCAAATATAATCTACTCAGGAAGAAAAATACGTACTAAATTTTATTGATGCTCACAGGAAGAGTTGTCCTAATATATCAGAAATCCTTGGATTCACATTTCAGAAATGTCACTGTAGGAGAATGAGTGCATTCCTGTGCTTATAGATAGCAAGGTGGACACTAAATAGTTTGGGTGAACAATCAGTATGAATTTTTATCTCTTGGCAATTTACTTTTTGGAATTCATGTTTCTTCCTAATTCTTAAAAGCAAAAGCACTTTGTATATATAAAATTTTGTATTAAGGTCTTATATTAGTCTCTCTCTCACATAACATTGAAACAAGTGAAATATGGGCCCTAAAACAAAGTCAAGGTCATGATGTACAAATACAGTTATTTCTTTTAACTACATAAGTACTCAACTTTTTAAGGCAGAGAGCCATGCAGTAATAAGAATAGAATAACACTTTATTAAACGATTTCCCAAAACTTCTGTCAATAATTTTTGGATCATTTTATGCAAATGAGACTTAGATCTGTTTCACTTAATTTACACTTTCAACTTCACTCATCTGCCTCACTAAACGAAGAGAAATATTCCTTAGTTATTCAGATTTTCACCAAAGAAAGGAGATTGCTCTTCATGAAACATGAGCTTATGAAGCACCACTATTTAGGTATAATTTCTATTGCATATTTTAACTGATTATTTTTTCTTTCAAAAATAATCCCACCTCTGGGATTAACACATTGTTTCAGTGCACTAAACTGAGATTCCATTTGCTATTTTAGTAACGCAACTCTACATTGAAATTCCAACAAATACTTTCCTTGGCTTTGAGTTGGTTTATTTAATCATTTCAGACAACTATCCTTACAAGAAATAAATGCATGCCAGCATTGCTGTAATTTTCCAGAGAATATTTTTACTCCAAGCTTGGATTTCTTATTACATTCACTAGCTTAGATTGCAGGTGAACACGTGGGAGAAAGAGAAAATGAATACAAAAAGTAATAAAAATAAAAAGACTAATAAAAACATGAAACTATCCAATATGCTATCTTATCACACTAAAAAAGTTATTCTTTTCAATATAATTTGAATAAATTTCAATTATAATTCAGTCTTTTGTAGGATTATATGAAGAATCTTTAGGGCTGGCGGGATGGCTCAGTGGTCTAAAGCGCCTGCTTGGGAAAGCTTAGGCGGCTTCAGGGACCGCGGTTTGATCCCTGGCACCACATGCTGCGCCAGCCCTGCCCTCAGGGCGGGCTGAGGCGGCCGTAAAAATGAGTGAATAAACAAATAAAGATTCTGAAACAAGAAAAAAAATAAATAAAAATTAAAAAAAAAAAAAAGAATCTTTATTCTTAGCCCTTTTGGCCTTAGAATTAGGAGGCAATTTTAGAATTTTTCTCAAGGAAATATTGGGCTTTAGAAATCAATTTTAACAAAAAACTTGATGAGCATAATTCACAGTAAAATAGTTTGGATTGTCATGGACAGTTTCAGCCTTATTTTTTCACATATGGACATGAATATTAAAATTATAAAGACTCACTATTTAAAATCAGTACTGTACTAAAAAATTAATTATGATAATACTTTTTTTTTTTTTTTTTTTTTTGTGGGACCAGGGTTCGAACTCACGACCTTGCACTTGCCCAGCAGGCACTTGTGCCTCGGAGCTATCTCCCCAGCCCGATAATACTTTAAAAAATCATAAAATTCCATTCAAAGTTTCTATTTCTTTGTGCTTTTAAAACTGGTAGGTACAGATTTTCATAGTTTTTGTTAGTCTCTGATTAGAACTCTTTTTCCTTACAAACTAGAATCCTTTCTCTTCTAAGAGATCAATGAATTTCTGTTCTTTGTATTCAATATAAAATTTGATAACCTAATGTGAACAAAGATTTGTTGGCAAAAGAAATGGATACTTTGATAAGAAAGCCCAAGAAAAGACATTTGTCTGGACTGTGCAAGTTGGACATCTACATTTCCATGAGCTTTATCTTTCTAGATGACCAGTACCTTTTGAGGTGCAAAAGGGACACTGACCAGTAGTCACTGTGTTCAGCGTCTCAGTTTATAAATTTCTATTAGCCAAAGAAAAGACTTAGAATGGGATTTTCTTTCTTCGTGACACTTTTGCCAGTAGCTTGTACGTGGTCTGAAAAGGCTTTTGCAGCTTCATTTTGATACAATGAAATATCCAAGTAATTGTGTTTAAAATATAAAATACCATTATAAAATTAGTGTTCATTTGGCAGCATATATTTATTATATTCAGAAAAGTTTAAATCATGTAATAGGTTTGTATCATTCTGTGTCTTTCTTTACTTTCTTTTATTTAGCATAATGTCTTTAAGGCCATTCATGATACAGCAAATACAAAAATCTCATTCATTTTCAGTTCTAAAAAATATTCAGTTGTATTGTAGTGTCTCTATTCATGAGTAAATTAAAAATCAACTCAAAAAGAGGGGGAAACAGTAATTATCAAGACAAGGGTAAAGGGGAAATCTGGGAGGTGTAACTCAAGGGATATGCAGTGTAGATATTTTCAGATGAGCAAATCTAGAATTTCAATGTACAGCATGAGCATGTTAAGTAATAAAATGTACTCTAGAGGAGACATCTATTGTATCAACAACAGGGCAACATGAAGAACTACAAAAATGGGGAATCAATATGAGATGGTGGAAATATTTATTTAAATCTTTATGAAAAAGTATTTTTGATGCCTATATGTATCCCACAGCATCATATTGTGTACTTTTAGTATGCACAATAAATTTAAAGAAGGATGAGAAAAAATATCTACAGGTAATTGCAAGATTATCAGTCAATCTATCACAACATAAAAAGAAATGGAGGCACATTTTATGGTGTTAAAGTACAATTGTGATCTTATGAGTAATAATACATTCTAAGTAAAATTAGAATCAAGGAAGTTGTTATATAACACTTAGAAAATTACTAGGATGATAAAAACAACTTGGGATGAGAAATACTAATTCCCAATTTAAGTATACATGAAAGGAAGGCTTTGTGGAAAAGATAATCACAATAAAAGATGCTTAAGACTAAAGATTAGGATGTATTTACTAAAGAGATGTATAACTAAATAAATGTGTAATTAAGCCATCATGATCTCTGACCATGCCATTTCTCGGCCCACTATAGGAGTACTGGGCTCAAGCTTTCACCTGTTGTTAATGTCACTACATATGAACAAACATCTTCACAACTGCTACCTGTTTTTTACTGTTGTTTGTGAACCACCGTGAATTTCCCACCATATTTTTAGCACCTTATCAAGAAATAGTGAACTCAGTAGATGTCAACTCAAATCCTCCACATTTCCATTCATCTTCACAAATAGTATTTGACTAATTCTTGTAAATGAAAGTATAAGTCCCTGAGAAAAATAGAAATATAGATAATCTGCTTCATCCTTAGTTGCTTAAGCTCAGATGGTTTACCTTATTGGTTAACTGATTAAGGAATCAAAGTGCCTTTGGAACCTCAGAATGTTATCTGAATTTTATGAATATTAACTTCATGTTTATATGTACAAAGTTTCTTAGTCCACATAGTTTTGAGTGACATGGTGCAATGATTTGGATCCATACCAAGCTTTCTATTTAAAATGATGTTTTTATTGTTGTTATTCTTATTGTTGCTGTTTAAAGTTATATGCCAGAATCCTGCAACAGGGCATCTATGAATCTTCAGATATCCTAGGTACTGTGAGCAAAAAAGAAAATTTTTACATCAGTGTTACATCAAAATATCTTCTTTTCTTTTTAGGTCCTATAGAAAAGATTCAACTGGTAACCAACAACTCTTTGACATCGGCAAGGGAGGCATGTTGAGACCATCATATTGGTGTATAATAATAACAAGAGGGATATTATTCAGTGGTGACTGCAAAGACCTCATGAAAAGGACAGCATATTGGCTGCACTTCCCTGCAACCAGCAAGACTTCTTTCAAAGCTAACAAGTCCATTGCATCCTCTAAGGGCTGGCCAGGAACTGCACCCTGAAATGACTGGCTCAGAAAATACACTAGCTGACATGTTGAGAAAGTCATCATCTTCATCTGCTTCTCTAGGATCTACTTTGTAATATTAATAGATGGGTTTTGATGGAAGAAAACAATACATGCTCATACTCACAGATCATGTGATTCATCTACAATTTTCCAAATCAAAAAGCTGACTCAACCTAAGCAAGAATCCACTCTACACTTGACTCGCACCTGCTATTATAACTCTCCCCTTGCTCTCCTTTCACTCTTTTAGATTTATTTATTTACTTGAGTGTATTTAGTACAGAGTCTCCAACGTCTCATTGCAGAAATCAAACTCATAGTGATTCTCCTGATTTCAGCCTCCCAAGCACTACAATTACAGGTGAGTGCCACCAGGTCCAGTCTCAGTTGTTGTCTCCTTGCATTCCAGCGGCAGGGCCAGCACAGCAACATGGGGATCAAACCCTGGTCTCTGCATCTGCCTAAGCAGCCACTTTAACCTGCTGAGATATCTAGTGAGCCCTTCTCTTACATTTCTTATTTGTATCTATTTGAACGACATGTGCTTTCCAATTATCTTGAGGATTGAGTATGTGTGCTTAATATACTTGTTCATTTTTTAAGTCCCCTCTCTCTTCCTTTCTCTTTCTTCTAATTCCCCTTCCCCTTTTACATTCTTGTTATTTTTTGTACCAGTTCATGTTTATGGCATATAATGTTTGCATTCATTGAGGTTATGAGGCTCCTACGCATGGATTCTCCATATGTGTTTTCCTCTCCCTCCTTTTCTCTCCTCCCCCCCATCTCTTGGACCCCTCCTTCTACCTGTCTTTTACTGTGCTCTTTGTTTGCATTTTGCCTTAATCAAATGAGAGATACTATGGAGTATTTAAGCTTGTGTATCTCATTTATTTCACTGAAGATTACATATTCCAGACACAACTATTTTCCTTCAAATATCTCAAATTTTTCTTTCCTTGACTAGTAATATTTCATCATGTACAGATAACAGATTTTCATTTAATCATCCATTGATGGGCAAACAAATCTCTTTCAGGATGTAGTTATTATCAACTGTGCTGCTACGAACATTGATATGTATGAATTGCTGTAGCATGATGTATTTAGTTCTTTGGGGAAGATACTTAGAAGGCAAATAGTTGAATTATATAGAATTTCTAATTTTAGTTCTTGAAACATTTCCATCATTTTGGAATGGTGGAATACGAGTGGTATGTCTCTTCTCCTAAGTGCATTTCCTTTCCTTTTCCCATGTATTTCTTATTCTTTTAATCTTTCCACAATTGTACAGGTAAATTATTGATTAATTTTTCCTTATTTGAACAGGTGGGGTAAATTATGTTTCCTGACACACTTGTGTCTTCAATATGGATAATTAAATGAATCTTTACAGGAGATTTTTTTTAAGTAGAGACTATGTCAGGCAGAAAAATAGCAAGCCAAAGGCCGAATATGGAAGTTGATTGAATGTCTCAGTGATAGAAGACTGGAGAGGAAGATTGGAGACCACCAGGAAAAGTACTGGGAGCAGAGACCGAAAGAAAGTGTGGGTGGTAATGACTGGCTCGGACACTTACTCCAACTGGATCCAAAATCTAGCACAGTCTCATGCTGAGTACAACAGCTGGACCTAATGTATTAGGTGAATGGAAATTCTTTGGTTCTAGAATCTATATGCCAAGTCTGTCCACAGTGACCTTGCACTTTGTGTTAATAAAATATTATTAGAACACAGTCAAAAGTCATCTACAAAATTTCAAGTGTGGTATAGACAGTATGGTTTGTGAGGAATGTTATACGCACTATGCCCTTTAAAAAAATAAAACCCATCCAAGTACTAACCAGGCCCGACCCTGCTTAGCTTCCGAGATCAGACGAGATCGGGCGCGTTCAGGGTGGTAGGATTGGTGCGAGTTCGAGACCAGCCTCGGCTACAAAAGCGAGCTCAAGGCCAGCCTGAGCTGCATAGTGAGACCCTGTCTCAAAAAAAAAGACCAAAATAAATAAATAAATAAATAAAATAAAATAAAATAAAACCCAGACCCACTACCTAAAGTATAAAAAATATGCAACCCATTCTTAGTAACAGAGGTAAAAGGTAGTGTATGCTTTCTTCAATGTAGCTTTGATTCCATGCTTACACTTAAGATTTTACTCTAGAAAATGGCTGAGGAGAGCACCACAGACCAGTAAAGAGGAGTACCCTATTTCATTGCTCAATTGCTCAATCTACCAACTGGCTTTTGCGAATGTACGTTTTTCTCTATAGCCTAGAATAATTGGTAAATTTGTACTGAATATTGAATCCATGCTCTTTGAACTGAGTTAGATCCCTAATTTGAACTTACAACTATCCTGCCTCAGCTTCAGAAGGATGAGTTATCAGTGTGCACTACTAAGATGGATAGCTCCTTTTCACAGTAGTCTATATTTTGATTGGCCTGAACTTTTTATGAGTGTTTATGTAGAATGCATTCTCCTTAACTTTGACCTACATGTTTTGATCTTAAAAGCAGCTTCAGCTTCTATCATCTTTTTGCCCAGTTGGCAAACATTAAACTTGATTTCCTGATCTTTTCATGCCGCCTTGCTCTAGATCAGACAAGGTCCTAATATTCAAGGAAGACACTTAGCCTGATCTATTTAAAGATAGTGTTCACTGCCTAAATTATACTCTTCTTTTTTGAAAAAAAGATACCTATGACAATATAGCATATAACTTGATTTTTAGTGCATTCTTCATAATGCAATTGAAAAATCAGCATGTGAGTATGATTTCTGAGTACCGTTTTGCCTGCTCATTCAAGATTCTCTATTAACATTTAAAAACAACTTCTATTTTAGAGTTTCACACACAGGTGTGATGGATGGAAATCACAGTTTCTTTATCAGTTGTAAAGTGGTTGGAAAACAAATGGTCATCACTAAGCCACTCATAAATAACACACTAAAGAAAAGGAAGCTGAGCCATCATTTACAGTGCTGAAAGAGAGTCAGCTATCATTTTAATTCTTCCTGCTATTTATGACTTGAGAGTTCTATCATGATAATTACCAATCACTATCTTTAATAAAATTAGGAGCCTATTCAGTTTCAGAAAATGAAAGCTGACACCAGTTGAGTCTTTATGAACTCCTGATTATGACTAATACTTATGCCATTCTTAAGCCTATGTTTATAATATGAAAATTTTTCCTGACATTATGATTAGCAATAAAAAAAGCTTCATGACTAAAAGAAATGATGTCCAGAACTGTATATGTGAAATGCTAAGACAATCTGTCTTGGTGAGGTCACCTCATACAATTATTGCTTTGAACCTGAACAATTTCTGTAAGTATTCTTGACTTTTCCTCTTCAAGATGAAATCATATATTTGCTTTACTAAACACAGTGATTAATCCAGCATGATATGATTCTGTCAAAGCAATTGACATAGTCATCTTTACTACAACAAAGAAAAAAATGTTTGTCATTCTTTACATGATTCTTTTTTAAATAGATGAATAAAAATGTGTCAGACAGTCACCACAAACTGACATAATATCTAAGGGCAAATAATATTGTCCACAAGTTTCTTCTTTTAGCTGTTGTAGTAACTGAGGAGCAATGGGCATGAGGAAGTATAAGTTGTTAATTGAAACTTAAAAACAGAAAAAAGAAGCCTCCAAACTTGAATACTTTCATTAGGTCTGTGAATTAGTCAAGAGGTTGCTTTTCATTCTGGCAAAGTGATTAAAGTTTTTTCATAAAAGGATGGTTTCAACTTCACTAAAATATAACCTTCAAACCAGTCAATGCCAATATTCTTTGTAGAATCCCTTTGTGTCTACCATTTATGTGGTCATGGAGGAAATTAAATTATTAGGAAATGATTGACGAGAGTAAGTGGAAAGTACTCGTGTGAGTAGTGTACCATTGCTTTGTGGTATCTTCAAAGGATTATTTAAAAATGGACAACGAATACTAATATTTCCCATCTTCAGATATGTGCATATATTTTACATATTTTACTAATGATTACTAATGCAGTTAAAATGTTTCACACTCCAAAGCTTGTCTATTTTCTCAAAAATGATGGTACTTGGTAAGCATCTATATCTGAATTGGTAAACATAGATAGAAAGGTGGCACTCTTACAATAATTTTAGCTTCTGTTCCCACATACTTAAACCTAATTAATTAATGTCTACAGTAAGAACATAAATTTAATACTTTAAATATCCTTTATATATTTTAACCAGATTGCACTTTGCAGACTATTTGAATTTATCAGGTTATTATAAATGTTAGGCACTCAGTACTTATGTTTTTGTTCCATATCTTCCACCTGCAATGTATATTACATAAAATATTTCAGTTAAAAAGAAGCAGGGTCTAATGAGCAAGCTAACAGAAATTTTCATCTAGCACTAAACAATGGTTAGTACTGTTCTGAAAATTTGCACTTCGTAGTCAGAAGACATCCCTTTGTGGTTCTCATAATTGGTATAATGAATTTCTTAAAATAAATGCAAGTCTAATTTGATCCGGTGCCCATGAACAATCCACTCATTCACATTTAAATCACTGACCTGATTTGAAGACGAATCATGCCAGAATGAAGTCATGCTTCTCTACTAAGTGTTTTGCCCCAGTGAAAGCTTCTGAATGGCTTCTTCTTAGGATCTGAAGTGGGGATTTCCAGTGACAAAGAAACACAATTTGATCTCACAATTCTAGATACCCAGGCTTATTTTAAATAATAGAAACTTAAGATTGCAACATCATCCAACTCACTGATTGGGCTGCAGGGAGAAACTTACTGGTAACCTTGCCTTTGATCAGTTTAGGGATGTGGTAGTACATGCGGCAGAAATAATCATTTGAACAAATTCCCTAGCAGGGAATCTGAATTTCCAGCAATGCTTAAGACAGAACTTTAGGGGAAAAATTCCTTTGTTAACATTTTTGAGGGGAAGTATTCATGGATTATACATACTTACTTATATGATTCAGCACTATTTCAAATAGAGAGCAAGAATGATCTTACCAATTCTTAAATTTGTGCCTGTTAAGATATTGTTCAAAATTCATATGGTTTTCTAAAATCTTCATAGCAATCTGTGTTCATAGCAACAAAATTTTCTACATTGATACTTAGTAAAGACCTTTTCTCTTAGGTAAATTGTGTGTGTGTGTGTGTGTGTGTGTGTGTGTGTGTAAGAGAGAGAAGAGGAACTTAAAATACATAATCAAATGTTAACATTATAAGACATATTTGTCCCACATGATTTATATTTTCCTTACTCCTTAAATAGAAGATGGAGGTACAAAAGTGTTTAATTCCAGATCTCACCTTAGGCCACAAAGAAATGTGCATGAGTTATATTGTTTATGAATAAAAGATACTAATATTAAAACTAAATTGAAATTCTTCACTTAGTATAAGTTATGAAATTCTTAAGCCTAGCTAAATATTTGACAATAATTTCTAAAAGTCAGATTATGAAAATTTATATTATATATGACACTTGCCTATCAAGATCCCTGGAAATGAATAACGTTGAGCAGTGTTTGAGAAAGAAAATGAAAATAATAATTGAAAGTATTTCTTCAACATACATGTAAAAATAGGAAAAGTTTTCTTTTTGTTAAGTAAACTTGTCTTTAATGACAGGAAGTAGCATGAGAGAAAACTGTGAATAGTTATACTTGCCAAATCCAGATTAAAGTGAGCACATTCCTAGCAATATATAAATTACTAACATTCAAAATGTAATAAGTCGTAACAGATATGTAAAAAAATAAGATATTTAACCAGTGATAAAAATTCTTAATAAAGGAATCCCAGAATCAGACGTCTTCACTGGTGAATATTATCACATTTAAAGAAGATTTCATAAAATTTTTCTACAATTCTTCCTACAAATGAAAGAGAAAATAATATTTCTCTTAATTATTTCATATAAGTGACATCATACAGTGCTTATGCTTCTACGTCTGGATTATCTCAATATGTGCTCAAGATTTATATCTATTTAGTATAATATAGTATAGTATAGCATCTATTATAGTATAGTATTTATATCTATTTATATATATTATAGTATCTATTATAGTATAATAGATTTATATATATTATAGTATTATAGTATTTATATCTATTGGAACTTTGTTTTGTTTTCTGTTGAATAATATTTCTTTATATGAACATATTTTTGCTGTCCATTCATCTTTGCGTAGATACTGTGGTTACTTCTAATACTTGCTTGTTACACACAGTTGAATGATCAGCAAAAATATGTTCATATAAACAATGATTATTCAGTAACAAAACAAAGCTCTGATGGACACTATAGTAGATACAAATCTTGAACATATATTGACAAAATCCAGATATAGAAGCATCTGTACTGTATGATGTCACTTACATGAAATAATTAAGAGAAAAATCTTGAAATGGAGAAAACATACTGGAGATTAAGAGGGAAAGCACGGATCACAAGGGCTTGTTTAATTTCAATTGTTATGGAAGGTAATAAAGAATTTTAGGGATAAATATTGGTGATCAGTGCCAAAACTTTGAAATATAATTAATTATGTACTATTTTAAATTATTTTGATTTTGTCCTACTGATTGGTCCAGGTAAATTTAAGTGAAATGGCTTTGATAGATTTGTATTTAATAAAATATTACAGAAATTAAAATTAGATATTTTATAATGCCTAAAATATGATTCAACTATGTCTTCAAAAGAAGGAACATTTTATATTCAAAAATACAAAAAGTACAAATTAATTGAAATTAAACAGAAAGAAATGCACATACAAACAGTAACCATGAGAAAGTTAGATTTAATATATTAATACATACAAATGGATTTTAAGAAAAAATTTATTGCCAAAAACAGAAATTGCTAACAGAATTGTCCATCAAGAGGACATAACAGGTATAGAAAAAAAATGTATGAACACCAAAAAACAGATGTAAAATATATGAAGTAAAGAGGTAAAGAATTATAAAGAGGTAATACAAAAATAAATGTTAGAAACTTCAGTAATTCTCTAGTTTCAGTCTTAGTAGGATAACAGATTAAGAAGGATCAACACTAAAACTCAACTTCAGCTCACAACATTGTTCTGAAGTAAAGCTGAATGATTGTCAGTGATAGACTATACATGGAATCATAATCAAAGACCCTTAAAAAGTAAAAGATTGATATCATGGAAGTATTTTCTTTTGTCCTTGTAAATGTAATTAATCAAAATAGAAAGTTGGAAAATTCTAAATATGTGAAAATTAATAGAATCTAACAATGAGTCAAAGAAAAATATCAAACAAAAATGAGAAAATATTGTAAATGAAAATGAATACACAGCATAACAAAATATGTGAGTTAGAGCTAAAATAGTACTTGGTAGGAGATTAATAATTGCAAATATCTGTATTAAAATTTAAGACCCTAAATCTGAAATATTTCATTCTATTTTATGACACTACATAAAGGAAACTCTATTGAAAAAATTCCAATAAAAACAAGAAGAAAAGAAGAAATCATTGAGATTAAAATAGAAATAAATTAATTAGATAACAGAGAAAACCAATAAAGCAAAATACAGTTTTTCAATGCTAAACAAAAGTAACAAAAATTTAGGTAGAAGAGGAAGGGGAAACAATACAAAAAGAAAACAAAAGAGCATGAGAGAAATAGAATATAGTTTGAGGTACAAAATGTACAAGGCTGTATCTAGAAAGAGTGGGAGAGGTACAAAGAGTAAAGCAGACTCTAATCGTTACAACTAGAAAAAAGTATGGGAGGAGGGACAGCACCATTACATTTACTCGCTCTGCAGAAACGTTTATAAAGAAACACTATGAAGCCGGGCGTGGTGGCGCACGCCTGTAATCCTAGCACTCGGGAGGCTGAGACAGGAGGATTGGTGCGAGTTCGAGACCAGCCTGAGCTACAAAAGTGAGCTCAAGGCCAGCCTCAACTGCATAGCGAGACCCTGTCTCAAAAAGACAAAAAAAAAAAAAAAGAAACACCATGAAAATTGTGTGCCAACAAATTTCATAATTTAGATGAAATAGACTGCTACAAAGAGACAATAAAATTCAGGTGATTTAAGAAGAAAATAAATGAACTAGAAATAATTTAAAGCATTGAATTAGCAAAGAATTTATTTCCACAGCTTCAAACCTAGGTGGTATTCATTGAAGAATTTCATAAAACATTTATGATAGAGTAGTATAAATTCTTCACAAGTAGTCTACTGTAAAATTAAAAAGTAGAGCTTGGAAACCTCAAATGTTTCATGAAACTAGCACTATGTTAATGTGGGAGACATTTCATGAGAAAAGAAATATATATATATATATATATATATATATATATATACATAAACACTAAAACAGCTTGTGAATATAGATAATAGACTCAAAATCTTTTGACAAAAACTAGTAAAAAATTCAGTAACATGTAAAGGATTGATATTTATTAAAGCCAAACATGTGTATTAAATAAAAATACAATACATTTAACATTCAAAAATAAAGAAATACATGATCTGAATGCAATATAAGCCAAAAATGCTAGAATATTACAATAGACAAACTAGTTGACACATTCAGTGTTGTTTTATGATGATATACTCTATAAATTAATACAGAAGGTCTCTTGTCCAGCATGCTGAAAGAAATCCCAGAACTTACATTTAACATAGTAATGAAATACTGAATACTTTACCCCTAAATTCAAGAAGAAACAAAGCAAAACAAGAAAACACCAGATGGTCCTTGTAACAATTTCAGTCCAACACTACAGATTCTAGCCAGGACAATTTTGCAAAAAAAAAGAAATAAAGTCATTCTAATTTGAAAGAAAGAAGCAAAGCTATCTATGAGAATACGACATGATGTTGCACACAGAAAATTCTGATCAAGTCACATGAAGACCTCTTGTAACTAAGGAATGAATTTAGAAAGATGTAAGATACAAGATGTATATGTCAAAATCAGTTGCTTAACACTTCCATTACAATAACATAGAAAATGCAAAAGATACAGGTATTAGTTTAACAAAAGACGGAAAGTCTTACTCACGTAAAACCAAAATAAACAATAATGACAGGACCTAATGATAACACAACCTTGTTTATGTATAAGAACACTGATTCCGTTTAAATAAAACAAACCCTGTAATATTTTAAGATTCACTGCATTCCCTACCAAAACATTTGTTTTCAAAATTGCTATGGTAGCCGGGTGTGGTGGCACACGCCTGTAATCCCAGCACTAGGGAGGCTGAGGCAGGAGGATCGGCGTGAGTTCGAGACCAGCCTGGGCTACAAAAGTGAACTCAAGGCCAGCCAGAACTGCATAGTGAGACCCTGCCTCAAAAAAAAAAGACAAAAAACAAACAAACAACAAAAAAAAAACAAAAACAAAATTGCTATGGTGCTACTATCATTCATAGAAATATAACAAAGACAAAATCACCAAAAAAAAAAAAAAAAAAAAAAAAAAAAAAAAAAAAAAAAAAAAAAAAAAAAAAAAAAAAAAAAAAAAAAAAAAAAAAAAAAAAAAAAAAAAAAAAAAAAAAAAAAAAAAAAAAAAAAAAAAAAAAAAAAAAAAAAAAAAAAAAAAACCTTGAAAAAATAAGAATGAATTTCTGATGTAAAATTTACTAAAAAGCTACATTAATTAGGCAAAATAGATATACAGATACAGGTGAAAGTTCAAAAATAAATTCCTAGATCATAAGCTGTTATAGGACCCATCACCGTTAACCAGAGTGTAGTCTCTGATGGTAACCTATTAAGAATTTGGGAATGACCCATGGTGATGGCACACATCTCTAATTCCATAAGGTACAACAGGAAGACTGAAAGTTTGAGGCTAAGTTGAGCAATGTATTGTTGATATCAACATTTTATTGAAAACAACAAAAACTCAAAGGGATAGGGATGTTTCCAAGTGGTAGTGTGTTGACCTCTCATGTGTGTATCACCGGGTTCAACCCACAGTACTACCAGGGAGACAAAGTTTGGAAATGATTCAGTTTTCCTGTGGATGCCTCTAATACAATGAGGGCAGGAAGATAAATTTTCTCTGATCTTATAAAAGCAGGGAAACACCAACAATGGTTTGAATGCCTCGGTATCATACAAAACATTATGTGTAGAACTCAATTCCAAGTGAGAGTTACTTTACTTGCTTCAATAAACTATTAGGTCATGCATCCTACATTTTAGCTGTATACCTTGTGTATCCAAACATAATTTCAAGATATACCCTTCTGTTCACCCTGCTTGTCTAAATAAAACTTCAAGATATACCCTTGGTTAGAAATGCAATCACTTGAAGCAGAGCCTACAATTTTTTAAAAAAATATATTTATTTATTATTTTTGTTTTGTTTTGTTTTTTGTTTTTGTTTTTGTTTTGTTTTAGGGAAGGGTCTACAGGGTGTTCAGGGTTTCACTACTATGTCCAATGCCTAGTGATACACCAGTCTACAGCCTCACAAAGAGCTGGGATTAAACAGGTGCACCACCACAGTCAGTCTCAATTGCCATCTCACTGTGCCCCAGGGCGGGGGGAGGGGGGGGACTGGCACATCAGGCAGAGGAATTAAACCGCTGATCCCTGTGCTTGTTTGCAGGGGTTTAATCCACAGAGCTATTTGGCTAGATCTTTGCAAAATTTTTATTCGCCATTTTGCCTGCATTTCATGCAATATTTATCATGTCACAGTTTATCAAAAATTATGTTTCAATAACGGATCAGGGGAATTTGAAACTCCATACATCATATATACCTTGTGTTACGGTTTATGTCTAGTAGTCCTCCCAAAGCCTCATGTAGTCATTAGACAGGGACTTCTATAGATTGTAATTTGACTCATGAGTCACTGGGATTATGTGTTTTAGTACTGATGGGATTATCAGTCTGAGTAGGGCTGGGACTATGGGTGTGTGGTCTAGAGCAGACACCCTAAGGCAGAGAACCTAGTAGGAATATAAAGAGAGACAGAGAGACAGACTAGAGTTGTTGCTCTCTGCTGCCCTGTTTGGTTGCCTGCCTCTGTCACCGTTTTGTTGTTGTTCCACCGCCATGAACTGGATGCTCTCTGCTCTGTTCCACTCAGCCTTGGGCCAGACGAATATGGGCTGAAACTTCCACAAGCTGTGAGCTAAATGAACCTTTCCTTCCTTCA
>PVJA010013495.1:0-24580 GCA_004027025.1 Myocastor coypus
TCTTCTTCTTCTTCTTCTTCTTCTTCTTCTTCTTCTTCTTCTTCTTCTTCATCTTCTTCCTAATTTTTTACATAACCAATTTGAGGCTGCTATGGAACAGTTCTTGAATCAGAAAAACTCAGTTTAAGTTTTGTTTAGTTGTAGCTCCAAATAAAAGCAATTACCCAGCAATGCCCATAGTAACGGCAAGTGTTAATTGACTACATGATATGACAGGCACTGTAATATAGGGAAATAAAACTCCTAACCTGAAAGATACCTGGTATGAATACAGGTTCTCTAAAATCAAAGAATGAATTTTAGGAACAACAGAGGATAAGTACAAGATACATTTATTGGCAGAAAGAGAGCTTCCATCCATGAGACAAATAGTGTTATCCAGAAGTCTGTATTTACCAGGAATTTTTATGGAGCAAATCCATCAGGTGAGGTCTAAGTAGAGAACATGGGAACTCATCAGTTGGGCATGTGTTGGAACAAAACTATGGTCAACTACAATTTGTCAAGTGAAATTGATTAAATCTAGGAACAAAGGAGGAAGAGAGTCTTGTAGCAGGCAGGCATGAGTATAGAACAGGAGTTTATCTGGTAGCTAGCTGGTAGAAGTTGGCTAAGTGACTCTTCCTGGCTTCCTCAAGGTGATGATCAACCCAGAATGCTTATCTTTAGGGAGATGAGCATTTGCTTGATCATTTGTTTTGAGGCCCAGTGCACATCAAGAATGTCTGTCTCTCCCACAGTTGCATCTTGTCTTCCATATTGGCTCCTTCTGAGGTTCTTGGCCTGTCTGACTGCTTGTAATATTTCTGTCAGACACAACTGTGTACAACAGCTCCACCAAATGCACGTTATGCATTCCCTCTTTTTATTTATCTCTATCTACTGTGTTACAAATGCCACTATGACCACTTTCTCATAGACAATGTGTTAACTAAGGGTGGAGAGGTTAGCTCATTCAAAGAGACATGGTCATACATACGTAGGCCATGTAATATTCACCTATTGTCGTATTGCCAACTCTTTTATTCTGCAGTCAGAGCAAACTCTCTGAGTCTGAGCTTTCTTGCTTATAGAATCAGCTGACAAGTTTTCTCTAGGAACATAACTCTAGAGGACTATTCATTTCATGGAGGAGATAAATGATACTGAGCCAGGTGATTAGGGCCTGGAAAAACCAACCAAGCAAGTGGGTGTGGTCTGTCATTTCTAGAGGCTGAAAAATGCACAGAAAAACAGCTCCGAAAGGCCTGGCCCTGGGACTGATCACAAAAAGTTATCTCTAATGCTCAGGAGCAGACAAGGAGGTTTCTGATAGAATGGCCGAGATCTGACATGAATGCCAGGAATAGGAGATGAGAAAGATGGCTGCCATTCAGCTCTTGGCCCTCGTCTTTCTCAGAGGTCCTCTCACAACCTGGAGCATATACTTTTCCTGGTGTACTTTTTAAAAATTAATTAATTTATTTTTTTATTTTATCATTTTTAATAAGAAATAACAATAAGATAGTTTCAAAAAACAGTAGTAGTACATTCTCAATAATTGGCACATTGCATGGTGTTGTCTTAATAATAGTTACACAGAGCATAGGGTGTAGACATGAAGAATTTTCTGATCGATATTGTAAGGAAAGAGAAAAGAAAAAGAGAAAGCGAGGGAAAAAAAAAGAAAACAATATCTTCTCTTTGAGCTAAGAGGAAGTAGCGGTATACATAGCCCAACGTTCCTTATTTACATTGGGTTACCGGTGAAACTGGAAAGCTGCAGGTGATTCATTTAAGCATTGGTGTACTTTTAATTGGCTTGTACTCGCTCCACAGAGAGTGTGATAAATTGAAAGCCTCACTATCTTTTACACTTTTCTCAGTTCTTTGTTCGGAACAGGAACAAGCCAGAAAACACCTGTATAAGGAGACTTCAGCAACCTAGAACCTGGAAATGTACCTTGGGGAAGTCAGCCTGGAGAAGGAAAGGCCCATTAGATGGTAGGCATGGGTCTGTCTCTTTTGCACTGGTCTTGACCAACTCAGTTTGGGTCAGGGCCTTTACTAGAGGAACAGATATAATAAAATAAATGAATAGATGGTACTAGGAGTGGGGTGTGAGAAACCTACTCCATGGAAAATTCAGAAGTTTGGAAAGGGCAGGAACATAGATCATGTAAGGAAAACTGTCAAGAGAGAGCAAAGCCATCCTAAGAGAGAAGCCATGGAAGCTACAACCATGAGAAGTGCCCTACCAATAGAGCCACGTAGAGCTCACAGTTTTCCACAGATTGCTTCAGATGTTCCACATGGAACTACAGGACTCAGTGTTTGCCCTGCTGGATTTCCCACTTGTTTGGCCCCAGTGGTTTGTACCATCCTGTGTATACCTTTCGGAATGGCAAAGTTTATCTTGCACCTTTGAATGTTGGATGTATTTAACTTTTCATTTGTATAGGGGCTCAGAGTTAAGAGTTTGCCTTGGATCTTGGAGGAAACTTGGGACTTGGACTTCTCAGCAATGATGAAACTGTTGGGACTTTGGCAACTCTTAGAGATGGAATAAAATGCCTTCCACGGAAAGGGATATAAATGAGACTTTGGGGGTCTAGGGGCAAAATGTTATGGTTTGTATCTAGTTGTCCGCCCAAAGCCTCGTGTAAATCATGGAGCTGTCAAGCACATGGCATGAGGGAAGGGAACAAAGGACCAGAATGAGGCTTGAGGGGCGTGGCCAAGAGAGACGGAACCACTAAGCTGATAGCATGCCCTGTCATTGCCGCCCCCCCACAAGCTGCTGTCTCTGAGAGGTATAGAGCAAATCATCCTGGACATGGTGGCCTAGAGTCTTGTGGTTTCGCTATGTAATTCAGGCTGCTTTATATTATGAAACCTCCAGTAACTGTGAGCTAAATAAATCTTTCCTTCCCTAACCTTGTGTGTCAGGTATTTGTCCCAGCAATGAGAGAAAAATAACTAAGATAAACTCTTTGGCCAATTCTTGGTTCAGGACAGAAAGAACCTAATAAAACACATTTTAGTAGAAGATTCCAGGACCCCAGAGCCCCTGATAGTGGTTCCCAAAGATAATTAGGAAACCTAATAACCTACTCTTACCCAGAGATGTTTGCTGACCCCAATTGCAGAAACATAATTGTCAGAACTTACCAGTAAGAGATAAAGGAAGTGCATACTGGGCAGAAATTTAAGAGATCTGCATGCAAAGAAACAATGTGACCCTCAAGAGAGAAAGGCATGCTATATATAGTTTGGAGCTGGAAATGTATTAGAAGGTAGAAATCTATGAAATTTGTAAATATATCATCATAGTCTACATTTGAGCTCTGGGGAATGACATCCCAGCTATGTACAGAAAGATAATGGTCCATTCAATTATCCATTATTATTCTCTAGGAAAGCCTATCTTGTAGGTAGACAGGTATTCTACCCATACATGAAATAAGATCATTTGTCAGTCAAAAGGTAATAGCTGTTGGTGAAACTGAATCAACCAGGTTTATTACATTATTGAAGAACACAAAAAAAGAAAGAAGGAAAGGAGGAAGGAAATAACTGGACTTAGTTCCTGAAGCAGCAGATGTTTCTTTTTAAAATTATGATTTTTCTTCATTTGTACCTATTTTTATTTTTTCTATCCTGTTTGTTGCCAAGTCCTTCCCTGGAAACTATCCCTAGGAACCTACAAGCCAGGTTGGCATCTTGGAATATCATTTCTCAACAAATAAAACTGTCACTGTAAGGCACTTGTGAAGCACAACAGATTTTATGAGCTTCTATTACAATTGAGGTCATTGTTGTTGGGAGAGGCAGCACAAGTCCTGTGTACCCTGGCATGTGCATGGCTCTCAGTCTCATTTCATCTCACAATCCCCCACCCTCATGCCACCCATCTGTGTTTAGGTCCTGCCTTCAGTGCAATGTGCCACCACCCATGGCTGCGCTGTATTCTCAGCATTGTGCCAGCTCCGTGGAGGTCCATGCTCTGGCTGGCTGCCTACAATATTTGCACTAAACTTAGCTATCTATATGTGGGCCTACATCGCTCTGCAAACCCTGTTTCCCTATGTACAGTAAATGTAAAGCTTTGCTACTGTTTGTGTTTGTCTTGACTAAGTCTTTGCCTGGAACAGAAAGGACCTAGAAGCCAACTCTAGAAGAGGATTCCAGCACCTTAAAGCCTGATAGTAGGATGGACCTAAGGAGGAGATAGTCAGCTGTCCCTTGGCTGGAACAAAAGTCCTGTCACCTACTATTTAGACTAGTTCATTTGACTCGTTCGAGGGAAATCAATCTGTGCTTGGATGGCTCCACGATGGCAGTGGTGTAATGGGACGTGGTTGTGGAGAGATGCCCAGTGCAGCGCAGCAGTGGGAGAAGGATGTACTGGGGACAGGAATCACATTCGTGTTTCATGGCCCCAGGACATCGCTCCAGGCAGCCAGTCACCACCTCTGAACATGGCACTTCTCAGAGACATTATAAATGTAAGCCATATAGGGAGTGAGAGCCCTCAGGTCTGCAGAGGATGGCAGTTCTCCTCATGTCTCCAAGGAAGCCAAGTGTTCTTCATTCAAAGTGTAGGGAGCTCTTCCTACACTTGGTCCTCATCTTGGTCTAAGAAGTTTGTATATACAATCACAAAACATGTGATTAGAATCCCATCAAGTTCATTCTGATATATCACTTGCAGTGCAATCCACAGACGGAAAGAATAAAGACATCATGGCATATTTATAGTTATGGGGATCTAATTGGTCCTAATTCCAGTCATGGTGAGGGCATTCCAAAACAAAGGCCTCAAACCAGGACCAAACCCACGTTTTATTCAGTCGTAAAGGCTGAGTGACTTGGGAATGAACGACTGAGAATTTCAGGAAGGAGGTGAGCACTGTGAGCTGGGCTGGGTAGGAGGCCTGCATTTACCTCTGCGATATGCAGAGAGAAGCATATGCAGGAAAAATAATTTGCATTATACTACTGAGGTAGTATTAATGTTTTGGGATCCCATGCTCCAGCTCTGATATGTAATCTTTCCAGCCCCAGGAAGTCATAGCCTCTCTATCTTGAGACTCCATCCCAGCCAACAGAGTGGAACATCTTGATCTGGCTCATATTACAGAGCAGCAGGTGTGGGTTATCAGGGAAACACACCTACTGTCTTCCAAGACTTCCACCAGCTCCTCAGCCAGACCCACATGCACTGCTTAAAGCCAGCTGAAGGGATAAGGAAAAGTCCCAGCCACTTCTGTACTGATCAGTACCTGGAAATAGGGTCAGGCACAGCCAACATGGAGACAACTGCTCTTCTTTCAAGAACAACTGCTCAGGTGGTGCCCCACATGAAGCAGACCTTCCAGTGGCTGCAAAAGCAGGAAGATAAGAAATACTGATCAACAGTTCCGAATTTCACTTGTAACTTCTAAATATTTAGATACGGGGTACATGGACCACCATCTGCACCGCTTTTTCAGAAGTTGAAAATGCTGGTGCAGGGCCTAGTCTTGCTGGCTTACTGTTATGCAGAAGGAGTATTTGGAAGGAAAAGCCTTCAGAACGAGTGGATACCGAGCCTATTTTCTTTGATAACCACTATCACTGCAAAAAGAAAATTCAAATAAATAGAAATAGAACAACAGTGGCCCACAAGAGCCGCATCTCCAGTCCTTATAAAGCAGAGCCCTGAACACATACTCATTTTCTTCTTGCAGAAAGTGAGAGGGGTAGTCAGGGGACGGCTGCTCCCACTTCAACAGGTCACCTCTGCCCTCTTAAATCTACCGGGCTATGCACGCTCCCTCCTTCCCTCCTACCCAGTCCTTTCCCATTCTCTTGCATTTGAACTGCTGAACCAAGTTGGTAGCCAAACATAATAATACAGCATTTGATCCCCTGGAAATCCATAAAATTACAAACCAGCAACCACCAGGGTGTTGGCAAAATTTTCATGGATAGCAACCAGCATGGTGCTTTTTTCTTTTTTCTTTTTTTTTTTTTTTTCTTTCTTTCTTTTGAATGAAGCAGAACACTGCAATGGTTGCTGGCTCCTAGCAACAACTAATATCTTCTCCCACACCCCCTCCCCACTTCTCTAACTCCTAGCGATAGGAGAAAATAGTCATATATTTAAATATTGATGAATCCTCTCTTGAAACTTGGTTCTATTTAAACCTCCCCCTTGAATTTATTTTAAAATTCAGTCTACCAACACCACAAAGTCTTAATGTGCTGTACCAAGTACAGCATAGGATAAACATAGACATAAAACCTAGCTCTAGTAACTAAGCCTATGGGCACATGCCTGTTAATCCCAGCAACCTGGGAGGCTGAAGCCAAAGAAGGGCATCTTAGAGCCCAGCTGGAATGATTCAGTGTGACACTTGTCTCTCAAATTTCCAAAACTTTAAAAAGACTGGCAAGTTAGCCTGGAGGGGAGGCCCTGAGTTCAATTCTTGCACTGCACAGAAACATAAAGAAAGTTCTACTTGTCTTCAAAAATGAAATCTCATAAAATCTAAAATATAATGTAGACTTTAGCTAGGAATAACTGATTAATCATAGTGCTAGGCCCAACTAAATTTGAGGAAATTCCCAGATTCCAGAAACAAAGTGTTAGCGCAAGCCAGAGAAATGGGCTCATAAGTGAACACTTCAAATCCCAACCCGTCAAACTGGTCAGTAAGATACCTCAGGTGACTCGGCGTCTGCATAGGCAAGCTCAGGGGTCAGGGTTCATTCCCTGGCACCACATGCTGTGCTGACCCTGCTCCCAAACATGCTGAGCCAGCTACCGAGTCCAGGCACGGTGATGCATACCTGTCATCCCAGAGCTGGGGAGGTTGAAACCCGGAAGAACCCTATGAGTTTGAGCTGCATAGTGAGACCCTGCATAACATGCAAAAAACTAAAAAATGAGACTACAGCTAGATCACAGAGACTGGGGCCTGATATATCCTAATTCACCTATAAGACTAGAGCCATTACATCGAGCTGGCAATCTACTGAAAATGAGAAATGAGGACTTCATAGCAGGCTGGGATTAGTCTAGTTCTGAGCCCTACCAAAGCGTGCTAGATAAATCCCATGGAATTGTCTGTAAGTGTGTAATAGAGAAGACATATCTCTAATTGAGCTCCTCTTAAGAGGAGGCAATAAAATCTCCCTCCAGAAAAGCATTCCTTTTTTTTTTTTTTTTTTTTTTTTTTCCTCCCAGCACTGGGTATCGAACTCAGAACCTTGCACTTGCCAGGCAGGTACTCATGCTACTAAACTATCTCCCCACCCTCCTTCTAGAAATGAAACCTCTCAGACCACACCTCATACGGCTATGCAGTAAGGCACGTACTACCTCCATGGCACTTATGCCCCCACCGGGAGAAAGTCTCAACCGCAAAACAAATCACAAGCTCCTGAAAGTCTAGAAATAAGCTCCACAGGAAGTGGAAAGTGTACAGTTAACTGAGGAAAACTTCGGCCACTGATGAAGAGACCCTAAGAATCAAAAATGGTGACTAGGCAAAGAAATAGTCTCCAGGGTTGGAGAAATAAATGGGAGGATTTTGAGGCACAGTTCAAAGTAACAGTGTCATCATTAGTCTCTGCGGTCAGGATGATTGCCTTCAAGATGCCTAGGAGCACAGTGCCCAGGCGTGGGCCATTTCCTGCGACCATAGGGACTGTACACGGTTCCTGGGCCCTCTGTCTGGTTTCTGCCCCCCCTGCTTTTTGTCTCCAGGATACGGCGACGTGGGCGATACTCCACCGTGATGTCTCTGTGTTGCAGCCACCTGACCGTGGACTTAACCTCCAAAACCGTGAACAAAGACAGAGAAGTCTTTTCTCCTCTTTCAAGCAACCCATGTCAGCTATTTTGTCCTAGCAGAGACAGCCATGTGGAAACTATACCACAGATATATAACAAATAATGAAGGGTAAATATAAGGAATTTATGTCTGAGAGGAAAGATGGATTTGGGGACAGAGGAGGAATCCCAGAATGTTTAAATGTATAAACAAACAAAGGAAAGAGAACATTGGAAAACTGATCTGCTGCTGATGAGAGAATTAGTATTCGGGAAAATGGATCTTAAGGAGACAGAAAAGCAAGATCAACTATAGCACAAGGTAAGTAGAAGGTGCTAATAGCTAATAAATGTAAAGATAGAAGTCCAGGAAATATCAGAGGAGGGGAGCCTCAGAGGGCTGATAAAGAAGAAACTTAGGTCTTTGAAAAATGTAGCAAAATTAATAAACTTCTGCATGACTATATAGCTGCACGAAAAATGGCTTGCTTTTAAAAGCATTTCCATAAAGAAATCCTGATGTAACTATTTGTAGCACTTTGGAAAAATAAAAATAAGAGGAGGAACAAAACAAGAAAGGAAAGGAAAGGAAAGGAAAGGAAAGGAAAGGAAAGGAAAGGAAAGGAAAAAGGGGGAGGGAGGGAGGGGAGGGAGGGGACAGGAGAGGAAGGGAGATTTTATTTCTTTGAGACAGGATCTTGCTAAGTTGTGGGCTTGAACTTGGATTTCCCACCTCAGACTCCTTACTTAATTCTGAATAGAAATTTATTTCACATTCACATGTCAGAAAATTCAGTACTATAATATAAATTTTGCATCTGATTTATTCATCAATTTCAATATAATTGTGAGTCGCTTTTTTGCAGAAATTAAAACAATGGTTCAGAAATTTATATGGGTACTGGAAGAGCTTATGGTAGTTAGAACACAGCCTGGAATTCAAAAAAAGAAAAGAGAAGGAATTCTAATAATTTTTTTAAAGAAAAGCTCAAAGGTTTAAATTGCCAGATTTTTTTTCTTATGGAAAAGCAGCAGGAATTCTGTTAGTATAATGTTTGTGTAAGGAAAGAGAAATACATCAACAAACCACAACAGAGGCTGAAAGGTGAATCTCAGGCTGACAAATTTGAGGTGAAGGCTGAGGATGACCTTTCCCACAAACTGTACTTTGATAGCTAACGGTCTGTAAAAATAAAATAAAATAAAACAAAATAAATCTAAAACCTTCCCACATGTTTTATGCAAAAATAACTCACAGTGGGTGACAGAATTAAACCTTAAGCAATCAAACTATAAAACTTCTAGAATAACTGTAACATCTTAGCGTCAAGTGCAGACATGCATGATACAATGTGCTTTACCTTTCTAAATATTAATGTATCAAATTATGTAATTCAGCTTCAAACAATTTATAATTTTCTTTCTTAACTTCTGAACTAATTTTTGGTGTGACTTACTGATTGCTCTCCTAAATAATGTATTCCTCAAACTTCAGCTTTTCTGTCCTGTTTTATAGATGCTTTTGCTGGAAAATCAGTTCCTGAATCTCTGTCCCTCTGTCTGCCTGCCTGCCTGCCTGCCTGCCTGCCTGCCTGCCTGTCTGTCTGTCTGTCTCTCTCTCTCTCTCTCTCTCTCTCTTTCTCTCTTCAGTTGGTGACAAGTTCCCTGTATGACTCAGCAACTATCAGCCCTAACCTCACAGCTCATTTTGTCAACTGCCAAACAAATATCTCCCTCTGGTGCCACAGGGACAAATAAAATTCTCCATACTACGCTCTGTTTCAATTTATCTGCTTAATTTCTCTTGCACTTCATGGCCATAGAATGCTTTTAGTGAATCCAAACCTAACAGATTTCTAGACTTACTTTTTTCCCTTCCTCACAACATCCAGAGAACTAAAATATGTTTATTTCTAGTTAAAGGCCTTATTGAATCTTACCTCCATTATTTCTGCTTAAATGCATATTTTTAAAAATTGCACCTTGAAATTATATTCTACAGGTTCTGTTGGAAGCGCATTATGTCCACCTGTGATCAGGTAACATGTCTCCCTCATTTATCACAGTTTGATGACAACTCGCCACTCAGCCCCTTCTCAGTGTGCTTTTCCTTTCATCTCTTAACACTTTAGTTTTTTGCAAAGCTGCATTATTAGACCATTAAATATGCATTTCCTATTCCAATGTGCTGCTCACTTTTCTGAATAAACAACTAATGGCCAACTCCTCTGTTTCAGTTGCTCTGTGCTCACTGTTGGTACAAATACCTGACCCCCAAAAATGAAGGAAGGAAGGAAGGGTTTATTCAGCTCATAAGTACTGGAAGTTTCAGTCTGTACTCAGCTGAGTCCAAGGCAAAGTCACACATGACAGAGAACAGCCATTCCTGGCAGTGGCAATGGGTGGAGAACACACGGAGGAGCAGCGGCAACAGAGAGGAAATCTCTCGCACGCTACCTTCAGGCTCTCTGCCCCAGGCTGGAAGTACGCAAACCCATGACCCCAGCCTCCGGTCACCTATAATGCCAGTGGGTCATCTCCCCACTCCATGACTTCATTAGGCTTTGGGCGGACAACTAGACACAAACCATAACATTATCTTTTATGTTTCATGCTGAGATATTCCTTGAATTCTTTCAAGGACAAAGTCACTTTCTTCTCTATTCATGTAGCACTTCACATTGTGGTGGATGGCGAGCCGGTGGTCAGCTCGTTATGCCAAGCTCTGCAGCATCAGCATGGTGCTGGGTGTGGCGGGTCCACCTGAGGGCTGTGCCCTGCAGCCTAAGAAGAGAGCCAGAGGGGAAGACGGTGCTGCTGTTGGGTCTCACGGAGAATCTCATCTCCCTGGCTGTCCTGACATGAATTCGGCTGTTTTCAGTGTCAGACAAACTCAGGTCTTTGCTATCACTAAGGGTGGCTGTGCCTCTCTTCCAGGGAGCTCTGGTGCTTACTCTTTTTTTTTTTTTTTTAATCTGTTTTTCAAAGAGAGTGTGAAATAGTATTAAAACAAAAATTGCAAGTGATACGGAATTTCACCCAACAAAATAGTATTTGTTGTAATGTCTTACTTTAAGTGTCACATCCTGGTTCCAGTGCAGACCCCCTAGTCTGCTGACACAGATCTTCCATCCCACTGGTGCAGACTCTCTAGCTTCCACCACTCACCTTTGGGCCTTCCCAGTGCAGAGCCATGAAACAGAGCTGCGTGAGACATTGTCCCGGGCTCTTAGCCTCCTGTTGTGTTTGTGGGGAGCATTGCTATAGGCACTCCAGCTTCATCTGGGCTCACGCAGGACATTGCTGTGGGACCCTTGTCCTCACCTGTATTCTTTGGATTTCATGTGTGCAGACAGATCTCTTTTGCTCTTGATGCTTTGGAAGGCCGTTATAAAATAATCCCATGAGTTACACATCCTGTATTAAATACTTTCCCTTGAAAATGCTGACTACAACACAAGTGAATATTTTCAGTGTTAGCAGCACTATTCACACTATATCTTAATTACTACTTTTGATCTTTCTTTTCCAATGGAATTTCACCTTATCACAGACAAAATCTTCCTTTCCCTAAAATGACAACTTTTCCCCTGTGCCTGGGGCCTAATCAGCACACAAAATATGTTTGGTACACTTATTTAAAATAAGGAAAAGAAAAACATCTCTATTATTCTTCTAGATATGTCTCTGTTTCAGAGTGTAAAATATTTCACTGCTCTTGGCATGGGAAAATCAAACTCATGAAGATAGCTGCATGGGTAAGAAGTCTTCACAACTTTAGCATTGGAAAAAGAAATGAATTAAAATTTATTCTACCTTTTATAGACAACCACTAGGCCAGATGACTTGCATGTACAAGTTTATTTAATTCTCACAGTACCTTTTAAAATAGCACTAGTTTAAGAGTCATTCCTTGAATTAATTAGGTTGGGTTTAGCCAGGAGTGATAGAAAATGGATCAGTGGCTGAAACAGTCATGAGAGATCTGAGATACTCCGACCCTCCTGCTCTATCACTCACTAGGCCTCAGTGCAGTCGGATTCCTGCAGCTCCCTAAGAAACAGCAAAAGGGAAGAAGAATATATCCCTTCTTGCTAATAAGTAACATCACACATTCCCTTAAATATCCCTGACGAAACATTAGTACTGGCATACTGATGTGAAGAGCATCTTGAAATGGTAGTCTTTATACCAAATCTTCATGGGCCTAACTGAAATTTAGGGTGCTTATTGGATGTGTCTGGCACACTCCAGACAAATAACTTAACTTTTTATTCTTTGGTGGTCATTACTAGTCATGATTATTCAGTTATTCTACTCTGCTTCACCTTCTCCTCTCCTTCCCAATGGTGGGTATTTATTTTAACCTATGGCTCAGATCTGTACATAGTTAGCACATGAAAATACTTGTGGGGTCAGAGATGAGAAAAATCCACACTGTTGTCTAAAATACCCTTGAGCTACTACAATTATTTTTTATCTTATTTATAACATGAAATTGTTATTTGCTAAGGACTCTTTTTTGGTGTTACAAAATTAGAACATGAAATAATTTTAAGCTATATCCATGTCCTACTTTATAATTAGAAGAACTGATAAATAGCTATGAAATTAACAATAAACACAAGTAATTCAGAGTATGTTAGGCAGTGTTCATCTTTCTTGAATTTGTATAAAAAAAGTGGAACAGTAAGACATTTCTGGTTCTTACTTGTGTTGACACAAATCAGTTTCCGCAAAGATGAAGATCAAAGGCTAAAATTCTGTTAAAAAATTCACCAACCCAGTGCACTGGATTTAGGCTGTCATAGATAAGCCCTGGAAATCCATGTTTTACTTCTACTTGAAGCTTCTAAAAAATATTGAGGAAAGTTGTTAAGACTTGCAGTTCATCAGTGACTATGCAAAGAAATGTGGATGTTGTACCAGATGTGAATGGGCCCCTTAACATGGCTTTGAGGATGTGGACAGAATGCAAGAGCCAAAGATCCTGCTTTGCGTGGTCTAGCATGAGCTACCCAGGGTGAGCCAGACAGCAGCTTAGTGATATTATGCAGCTTAGTTTTCTATACTCACCTGTTTATGTTGAAAGGTGACCTCCGTGGGAAGTACCTGCACCATACACTGGGCATAGTCCTAAATGAAACAGAAAATCCTTTTGAAGCTAATCAACATTTGAACATTATTTTCTACTGTTTTGAAGGTTAGGGTTAAATTTTTGAAATATTCTATGAGCCATAATAGACACTAGGAGTTTTTATATTCATGATGTGGCTTACACTTACCATAGAATAATGTAATCTCAGTGCTCCTGATGTCCAGAATCAGTGGGTATCTTATGCCACAGAGCCAAGGGGATTTAAGATAACAAATGCAACTAAGATTTAAATTATCCCATTATCTTGTCTTTGGTGTTCACCAGAGAAGGAAGGCAAAACTATCCGAGTGCTTGACTGGTATTGTTACTGTTGCATGTGAATGTTAGAGTAGGCTAAGGAATGCACAGAACCTCTACAAAAGTGCAAGAAGGAGGATTATTTCCTAATGTCTCCATAAAAGGAATAGTCCTGCTAAACCTTGACTTTAGCCAAGTAGTGCAACGGCATGCAGAAACATCCAAATGACACCCAGGATTTGGAGGTAAATTTATATAACGTGTGACGTGTACTGAATGGGAATCAATTGTTTCTAAAAGTATCAGGCCTCCATCTCTGGCCGTTGAAGGTTTCTACAGGATGAGGAAGTAGAATGTACAGAAGCAGAAGGCTCTGTCAGCTGAGGACTGGTTCACACCATGTGCATCTTTGTGATCAGCCACTCACCATAGCGGTCTGCCATCTCTAAGAAACAGAAGTAGGGACTGTACCCAGAACTGTTCCCTGAGAAACTAACAAACTGAAATAACCTGGCTTGCGAGGGGTCATCTTCTGCTTTTGTTTTGTAAACAAAACCAGTCTTACACCCTAACCTTCAGAAATGAAAATCAATATATCTGTGCTGTTTTAAGCTACAAAATATGTGATGATTTTTTTATGCCAATGGTATGAAATTATGATTTGCTACCTTATGATTTTGTTGATTTCTGGACACACTCTCAGGTACAATAGAAAGAGTGCATCTTTTACTGAAAAGCTCTTTCAAAGTTCTGGAGAGAGGCCAACCCTGGTATATGCAGAATAGCTGTACAGTTATTAACTTATCAGTTGCAATGTCATTGTTCATCCCTAAATGATAAAATGGTTTTTTTTTTTTTTTTGAGGCAGGGTCTCATATAGTTCAGGCTGGCCTTGAGCTCACTTTTGTAGCCCAGGCTGGTCTCGAACTCACACTGATCCTCCTGCCTCAGCCTCCCAAGTGCTGGGATTACAGGCGTGAGCCACCACACCCGGCCAATAAAATGGTTTTATCTAGTGTCCAAGCATTTGACAAACGACACTTCTTATTTCTGGTTATTACTCTGAAATGAAAAGAAAAGCTACTGTTTGTTAGCTAACGTTCTATAACTAAGTGAAAAACATCAATTAGTTCCCAGAATTGCAATATTCAGAGTACACAGTTATGAAGTCATCAGCAACACCAAAAATGACTAAGGCCACCAAGTTAATACTGTTTGCTTTTCTTTTGACATTGCCTCTTATGTATTTTTAATGATTTTTACTAATTGAAAATTTTCCTAATTGAGAGGCTTGCAAATGATTGATAAATACATTAATAAGTCCAAGGCAAAGAGTTTTGACTACCCAGTCCTACAAATACCAGTGAAAGATTGCTAGATACAGTTTAAATTCTACATTATTCTATATTCCGTATTAATCCTATTAATTTAAGCTAATGCATTTTATTCATTTAGGTTGATGTATTCTGTATATTAAACCTGAGAATATTAGAAAACAGGAACTACTGAAAAATTATTTTCCGAATTTATGCATGATCTATGCCTTCTCTTTTGATACTTGGTGATGGGTTGGTAATCGGCTGAAGAAGTAAAACCACTGAAGGTACTGAGGGCAGGTGTAGCCAAAGGCAGATAGGAGGATCAGGGCCCAGTACAAGCACACAGAAAAAATTTGTCTCCACAGTAAGGAACCAAATCCCAGACAAATACGCTTCATGAAGCAGCAGGTCTACTGTTGCTCTACTCTTCCTACTATCAGCCTCTATATAGGGTTTATAGAAAGATCACACATCTTAGTTTCTATCTACTTTACTGAATGTCAGTTGTAACTTTGAAGAGAAATACCATGCAGGAAATCAACAGTGTTGCCAGATGCACACACACGTACACATATAATTTTAACATTATATACAGTACAGTTCACTTTTTGTAGGGTAGTGTAAAATCCTGTGGGATTCTATGGGGGAGCATAGTCCCAACACTCCCCCAATTCATCCAGACAGCCCCTTGATAGTTAATTCCCATCCTAGGAGAATACTCTAGCAACCATTGGTCCTTCCTTGTATTTTGGCCTTTGTACAGAATGTAGTATAAACTTACAGGCTATGAATATAGCCTTTGGGGTCTGGACCCTTTCACTTACCAAAGTGCACTCAGGATTCATCCTTGTTAGTACACCAATTCCACTGCATGGATGTATGGTGATTTGTTTATCCACTCACCCATTGAAACGCATCTAGATTGTTTCCAGGGTTGGGCAGATTGCGTAAGATTGTTACGATCGTCCATGCATCCATGTTTATGAGGTTTGAAATTGTCTATTTGCATGAGAAAGTGCCAAGTGCTTAAACTGTCGAGTCCTCTGGTGAGTGCATTTTTCACTCTAGTAAGAAAATGCCAACCTGTTTCCCAAATAAACACCTTTCAGTCTTGCCATGGGCAGGGTGTGGTGGCTGTGGCTGGTATGCATCACTGCTGCACGCTGGCATCATTAATGTGGGTCGCCACACTCCTTTTATTTTTTCGTATTTTTTAAATAATTTTTGTTAATTTTAATAAGGAAGAAATAACAATGAGACAGTTTCAAAACATGTTAGTGGGACAGCCACACTAACACAATGCATATTGTTGTCTTCACAGTAGTTGATAAGAGTATAAGACTCAGACAAGATGACTTTTCTAAACATTAGTAGTACAAATCTTTCTTTTCATTGAACTAAGAGAAAGTACTTATGTATATAGTCCAATAGTCCATAATAGTGGTGGGTTATCAGCAGGACTGGCAACATCAGAAGCTGCTGACTTGAGCCTTTTACAGCTCAGCATATTAATATGGCTTTACTTTTAATGTCTTATAGTTAGACTTTTCTGCTGCATGGTTAAGACCAAGTTAAAGCAAGACCTATATAACAAAACAGGTAAGTCTTGTATCTGACAAGGTCAATCAAATCCCCTCAGGGCTTATGCTGAAACCATGTGCAGAATTTTGTAGCACTTTGTCAGTGTCAGCCATCTGGATGAGTCATGGCCATTGCTTGACCAGTTTTCTCTTGGTGAAAGCCTGAGATAATGTTTCCTCTCTAGGCAAAACCATGCATTTATATACACACAATGATTTAGACAATGGTCCTAAGAATCTCCAACAGGTTTTTAGCCCTTCTAAGAAAGAGGATGATTAGAATATTTAAAACACACCCAAGAGAATAGATGTGGTTGGTCTCAGATGCTTGGTAGACACTTCAGGTTTGAAGAACAAGACAAAATATGCCTCAGGTGATGAGCTGCTGCACCAGTAGCAGCTTTACTCTAAATCATTTATCAAGAGAAAGACCTTTATGAGTATTTCTTTATTCCAGTGGTAAATTCATCTAGAAATTACCTGATGACAAAATCAAGGATTTCATTCACTAGGGGTCAGGTTCCATTGTCTTGCATTTTCTCATACTCTGAATGAAGTCCACCACCGGCAAATGTATTCTTTTGGTATCAGGGACAATTGTCTGTAAGGCATTTATGAGAAAATCCACCTGATACTTAGAAAAGTAATTTGAAAGTTACATTTCTATTCGAAGTAATATCTTCTTGATATGTGAAGAGAAGAAACATGCAAAAGGAGAATGTTAAAGACTTTAAAAATGGAGCACATTTAAGTGCCAAATATGATCACAGAGCATTTAAATTTCCATCCAGCACAATTCACTTAACACTATCCAGTGGGTGCCACATGAATTACCCTTTAGTTCTTTTTCCTATAAGGCTTATCTCAATTAAGTCATTTTCTCCTGGCTTTGAACTTTTCAGGAAAAAGAGAAAGATAAAATCTGTGGGTTACTTCTGTAATAACTTATGTTCTTTCTTAGTGAATTTTCCATGACATCTGTTTAGGAAAATCTCAGAATATACCAAAATGAGATAATGATGGGGTTTTATATTCGTGAAAGGCTGTCTTACCCCTACGCACAAGTAAGCTAGGTCCTCCTGGCACAGTAGGACACTTTTGTCTTCCCAGAGGCCCAGTCAGTAAAAGGAAAGGAATTCTAAACAAAAACGAATCTCTGAATGCTCACCCTCAGCTGGAGCCACCTAAGTTTGGCCTTCCTGATATTCTATCAGCTTTCTATTTTCTTTTGCTTCTAGAATGTATTTGAAGCTACATTTTATGAAAGTTCTTTAGGATAAGGATAAGGCATTTCCAGAGAACTCCTGTGTTTCAAAAAGTTTAGACTTTGACTTGACTGTTTTATACTGGGTCTTATGCAAAACCTAATGCAGGCAGTGCTCAGAACTACCAGGTAGAATGGGAAAAGAATTCTGTACATCAAAGGTGCTGTGCTGGACACTCTGTGAGTCAAGTAATTTTGATTAGCTATGTTCTTGCTTTCTGAATTTGTCAAATGTCATTTTTTTGTTAACGACCATTTCAGCCTGGCCTGGGGTGGGGCTGGTGCAGCATGTGGTTCCGGGATCGAACCTATGTCCCTGCGGTTGCCTAAGCTTTCCTAAGCAAGCACATTAGACCACTGAACCATCTTGCTGGCTTACCACTTTATTTATGATTTAACAGAAATTAAAGACTTATAGATTTGCTATCAAAAGATGGATGTTCACAAACTGTAAATCTCATTTCCACTTTCAAATTCAGTTTTGCATGAAACTACTGCATTTTTATTTTAACTGCAAGTTCCCTGAGAATGTAAGTTATACTGGCCATTGCAATAGTTGAAACATTGCTTGTATATGTAACTTACTATGGTTCCACATTCTGTGATTTCAGATGCCCATTGTCCCCATACCCCAGATAAACATAATTCATAAGTTTGAAAGTATAAATCATGCTAAGTGCCCTGATTAAATCTTGTATCATCTTTTTATCATCCTGTTGCGTGTCCAGTGTATCCCTACAGTATATTCCACCCTACTGTGAGCTACTTAGTGGTGGTCTGGGTCATCAGATTGACTGTTTTTTATGATATCACAATGCTTATCTTTAAGTATTATATTTATTTATTTATTTATTTATTTATTTCATACAGGATCTCACTATGCAGCTCAGACTCATAGTGATCCTCCTGTTTCAGCCTTTCCAGTGCTAGATTTACAGGTACCTCCATGATTCCAGGCATTCAGAAACCCCAGTGCCTACTTCTGAGGCTACTTTCCACAGGTTTACTGTAAGGAAGCATTTTTCTGCTGTTTTTGTCTTATGTTTCCATGAAGTAGCTTAGTTTAACCCTTTTCCTTCCTGTATACTCAGCACCTTCAGCGGTTCTTAATGTTAGTTAACTCAGGATTATGTAAAGCCAACAAAGTGAGCTATCACCACCCCATTCATGTAACAGCCATGCGTTAGTAGCTTCCTTAAAGTCTTACTTTCACAGACTATTAATGTCACTGGAGAAAACCCAATGGTTTCACTGAGATGAAGTCTTATTTTAAATGAAGCTGAAATTGCTAAGAATTTTACTGAAATATTAATAAGCTTATCCACATGATTATTGTGTAGCTTATTATGGGACCAAAAACAATTGGACAAAAACTCTAAAAGCCCAAGTATAGGGGCTGGTGAGATAGATCAGTGGACGAAATGCTTGGTTAAGCAAGCACAAGGACCTTGGTTTGATCCCTGGCACCATACGCCATGCCGGCCCTACACCCAGGTCCTGCCGAGCCAGCTAGCAAGACCAGATGTGGTGGTGCACACCTGTAATCCCGGCGCTGAGGAGGCTGAAATCATGCATCTGAGCTGTGTAATGAGAGCCTGCAACAACCAAATACATTAAATAATAATTATTATTACATAAATATGATAAAAGCCCAAGCACAAAACATATTAAATTTTGTAGATGTCATTTGGTGACAGATACTACATTTTTTGTGGGGTACCTGAAACATTTTGATAGTATTTGAAAAGGGATGGGTTGCTTCATGAATAACAGGAAAATTTGAAATCCTAATTCCTGTCCAGCTGTATGGCCTCAAAAAAATTATTTAATGTCTACTTCACCCTGTTCTAATATGCAGAAGGGTTGGGGGAAGGCAAACAGTAATATCGTTTTGACCTATGAGAAGGACTAGGGCCAGGTTCTGGCCTAAAGAAAAATGTGCCTACTTAGCTATTACTGTATTTTTATCAGTAGTTCCTAGACAGCACTAATCTAAGGCTTTAGATTTGTCCTCTTTCTTCTGTTTTCACCTTCTACTAAGTGTCCAATTTATTTTTTAACTTGGCATGTTCTTTAATAGATTATAAATTATCTAAAAGTTGTAATGAGGTTTATAGAATAGGCATTTAAGGTAAGACTTCAACAACTATGCCCTTTTATTTTATGTTATTAACAACTCTTAGGATCGATCAAGTGTGCACTCGGTATGTGGAAAGGGATTAATGTGGCAGTGCTGTGCCAAAGCTCTTAAGTTTCCACGTGACATGGACAAATTCAAGTCAATGTAGGAGCTAGAGAATTTTAAAGCTGTGACGAGAGATAGCAATGATTTTGCATGAAAAGCTTTTTTATTCATGCTGACCTTTCAGAAAATGAAAAGGAATTTCAAATCAGTAAAGTGATCCATTATCTTCAGTCATTTGGTGATAGGCCTAGTCCTGGAGCACAAGCCACAAAGATATGGGTCCAGTCCTAATTCTACTGTACTTCTTCCATGGCTACCTCCAGAGCCTGTGACTTCTAAACCAGGACACAAAAGGACAGATCCTCTACAGATGTTTATAAACAGAGGAAACTGCATATATATACTTCTCTGAGAACCAAATTGAGCTTTGATAGAAGTTAGGGTAAACAAACAAATTTCCTACAAAATGTCTTTGTGTTAGTTTTGCCTCATTATAATCTAATACATGGAGAAGTCCACTTATTTTATACTTCTTTTTTAGTCCACGGGTGCATGGCACTGTGACAATGGGTCTGTGTTGACACAGTGCACCGTGGCAGAAGTGTGTGGTGGAGGAAGCAATTCATCTCATGGAAGCTTGAAGCAAGGAACAAAGAAGAGGTGCAAGCTCTCATATCCCCACCCTCTGCAAGCCCTCAGTTCCCTCAATTGCTTCATTTCAATGAGGCTTCATCTCTTTGCGGTTCTAATACATGGGTGTTTTAGTGTTATCCCTGGGACAAAACAGCTGATACTCTAAGGTAAAGGAAGAAAATCTGTTGAGGGCACTGTATGTAGAGGTTTCAGTCCATGAGCAGCTGGCTCGAAGATAAGGTGCCACACGGTAGAGGGGCCACCATTCATGGTATTCATGGCCGGAGGAGGGGACACCCAAAGCATCGAGGGAGAGAAGACAAGACTCTTTCAGCCCCTTAAATTGCACACAGGCTGTTCACCTTAGGGTAGATGTAGTACTCACACCCTTAATCTTAGCTAGGATTATGCTGAGCCAGTCAGTGGAGTGATTTATTAACCACACACTGTTAATCCCAGTAGCATATATACTTTAGAGCCAGCCACCTCTGAAAAGCAGTCCCCCTGCAACACTGCATGAGGCTTTGGTGGGGGCATCTAGACAGACACCACACCAATGGGCCCTTTTGACATAGGTGGGAGCACTTCTAGGACTACCTTCCTATAGAGGAGTGGGTTTTCATGGTTAGTGTGTTGTCCCATAACTGACGTTGTATGAAAAGCACTAGAGAAAGAAAGTTTCTGTGGCTCTTGGGCTGGCAAACAAACCTCAAATGACTCTGTCTAGAAATGAGTTTCACACTCCAAATATCTTGGTCCATCCGGGATATCTTGTGTCCTTAATGTCAAACTTATAAAAGAAGAGATGTAGACAAAATCCAGAAGTCTGGCAACTCCTTATATCCTATGTAAAACTATAATCACTCATATCTGTCAGATTAAAGCAAACGTTTGAGAGATAACAGTAACATCTCACTGACACGTCACCAATGAATAAATAGTGATACCAGAACATACTGAGATAGTCGCACAATCCAGCTGTGCTGGGCTTCAGAACCATTCATTTGGTCTTACATAATGTTTTACTTTTCATTCACATGCGATATTGACTCTGCTGCCATATGTCCTTTTCCTTATTCTTAAAAGACAACCCTTCATGCTTTTTTGAAAGCTTATTACATAATGTCTCACATTTCCCTTAGATTTTCTTGATAGAGTGCCTATTTTAAAACTATTTTAGCTTATCCACTATTCATATTCTAGCATGATTTTCTCCTTTAACATTATAACTATGGCTTCTGCCTCTTTTGATTTTACTACTATAGAGTGTCGACTGCAATGTGTTAAACCCAGAAATAAATGTTGAGATTACTTTAAAAACTCACACATCTTATTTAATTTTTCACCCTTCCTGTCTTCAGGCTAAGTGACAGAGACAAAGTAGAAAACTAATGCTCTTATCTATTCTGTATCATTCCTTGTTAGTAGCTTCAGACTTCTAGAAGACTCTAGAAACCTCATTTAGCAGAACTAAAAAGGTAGAAGGAACCTCAAAACAATTGGAACTGTTACATGGAAAAAGGACACATTCATTGAGACCAGCTTTTCCTTTGCTCCTTCAAGAACAATTTCTTTTTATTATCCCTTATATATAAAGCCTTTTACTGATGGACATTTAACTCTTCAGGTGATAGACCTGACCAGGAACAACTCTTTTAACAAGGACAAAAGCCATACTACATACACTTGAGGAAGATTTGATAAAGGATCTGTGAGCAGTTATAAGTCAAGTTCACAAAAACTACACAGACAAGATAAATAAAAAACATGACACTAAACTAAAGCTAGTAGCCTCTACAGTGTTATCCCTAGAGCAAAGCAAACAAGGTAGAAAAACAGTTACTGAACCATTGTAAGACAGAATTATGCAGAGAGATGGACAGCCTAACAGACTAATGTTGAGGAGAGTGATACAGACAGCCCGAGCTGCCTCCACAGGAAGGGAACAAGGGGTTGGACAAAGGGACTTCGCTTTTCTCCCCTCCATCAACTATAGCTTCCTATCAGCTGGCCATGGGTGGAACACAAAAGACATGACAGCCTGTACAGGTCAGCCTTCCAGGGCACAGAGGGAGATGGACAACAACAAAAAGCAGAGGCAAAAAGGCCAGAACAGGTCACACAGGTCTCATGGCAGCATTCAGTGTAGCTATGAAGCCTGCATACTTAATATCAGACAAGAGTAAGAATAGTCAGACACCCACAGTCTGAACTCACACATCAAATGCAATGTACGTTGCACTTTGCATGTTTGCATCATATTATACTTTTATATTAAATGCTAGATTCAATGAAATCCATGTTTAACAACTAAATTCACATGTATTGAAGTATAATTCATGCCCAGTGAAATTTATCTTTGTGAGATACAAAACAAATCCATTTTTAAAAAGAAAAGGGGAGGCATGCTTGAAGTCTGAATTCTATGAATTGAACAAAATTTCCAAAGTGTACTTTGAACTGCCAGACATTGAAAAGGGTATAGTATAATAGGCAGGAATGAAAGAGATCTTCATGAACCATGATTATAACTGTCCATACTTTTGTAAATTCTGCTGCCTTAAAGTGTGTGCTCACCCTATAACCTTACTTGTACCAGCAGAGAACGCAACGTGAGGCGTGTTGTGGAGCCCATACGTAAGGTACAGGTGATGACGCCAAGATTACATGAGTATTGCAATTATACTGAACGACAAAAAGTTGCCCTGGTGGATGAGTCACAGCAGAGATTTCTTCTTGATGGCTTTGAAGGACTGAACTGCCCGGGAAGAGGGGCTGGAGGGGAAGGGTCACGTGGTGCAGCCATGCGCAGCGTCCTGGGACAGAGAGTGGCGGAGATCGGCAGCCACCAATGCAAACAATGTAAGACTCCACCTTACAGCTACAAAAATGATTCCCTCTATTAACAACCTAATTGGGCTTGGTAATACGAACATTTTTATCAAGTTTCCAGACGAGAAACTATGTCGTGGCTGACATTTTTATTATTGTTGTATTTTATCGTCACTTTTTCTACCTTTATTGAGATATTTCACAAATCTACACAATGATCATATAAATTTAAGGTATAAGCATATATGATAAAGTGGATAGCCATAATCGAGTTAGTTATACCTTTATCACTTCCCATATTCACAACCCTATTTGGGGTAAGATCTACACTCTGAGCAAGTTTCGCATACACAATACAGTATTGTCGCTACACTCTATATTTGGTCTGCATCATTGGTTTCATATCTGAATGCTTCTAACCTTTGACACACATCTCCTCCTGGAAACCGCCATTCCACTTTGTGAGTCTGACATCTTGGAATTTACACCTAAATGCAATCCCATGGTACTCACACAGAAGGTTCGTACGTTCTGTTGCAAATGGCAGACTTTCCTTTTCTTATTGATCTTATAGGCGAATCCTTTCACTTATAGGTGAATCCTTTCCAGCCAGGCCACCCCTGGACCTGTGAGCCTCAGAAACCCATAGCATGGCAACGGTGTGGTTTTTGAGCCCTTAGGTTTGTTACCATTTGCTTCACGTCAATGGAAAACTAACACAAGCAAGTATTTCACTTTCCCCTACTGTGCTCTTCATCGCCTTCCTGTAATACTCTCTCCTGTTCCTCACTCTTGGTTCTCTGGCTCTGTGGTTTGCTCTAGACAGTGTCTGTGTAGGGCTTCAGCACCTCTGCTCTCCCAAGTACTACGTCACTGTTCCCTGAGGTACACCGTCGTTCCGACCTCAGGTGAGAGAGGAGGAAACGGAAGTCGCGAGGGACCGCTTAGTGACTCAGGGTGAGCCAAGTATTAAGTGGCACATTTCGGTTTCTAACCCATGACTTCTTACTACAAACCTTAAGATGGTTTCAGCACACCACACTACCTCCCTTAACTTACGCTTAGAGCAACTGCATGGAACACAAGTGAGCCCACTTCTCCCCCCACACACACTAGGACTGGATCCAATCATTCTGCCACTCCGGAGGGCAGGGTTTTCCCTTTACCTCTACATCAGGCTTGGCATTGACCCAAAGTTTCAAAATGTGCACCTCTAGAGAAAAAAAAAATCCCTTAGAAGATCCAAATTCCTCTGCCCACTGACCATGGGCCCTCAGTGCATCCTCATCCAAAACTAATTTTAGAATTACAGAGAGCAAAGCCAGAAGGCCAACATCAAGAATGACTTTTTAACATAATCTACCTAAGCTTAATTCTTTTTTTTTTTTTCTTTGTCTTTTTGAGACAGGGTCTCGCTATGTAGTTCCGGCTGGTCTTGAGCTCACTTTTGTAGCCTAGGCTGGTCTCGAACTCACATCGATCCTCCTGCCTCAGCCTCCCGAGTGCTGGGATTACAGGCATGCACCACCACGCCCGGCTTAAGCTTAATTCTTTAATTTCTTAAAATAGCT
>PVJA010013495.1:24680-49551 GCA_004027025.1 Myocastor coypus
GATCAAAGGAGACAGAATACGTCATGAGAACGAGCACCTGTAATAATATCCAGAGAAGTGCTTTGGGTGGTCTCATCCATGTGTCATGTTAGTACCTTCCTGGCATCTTTATCGGCATCCCTGTTTGTCCCTTGAAGATGTAAGAGCTTAAAAAAAAAATAGTTTCACAATACATAAAGGAATGCAAGTTTGCCAAATATTTAATAAGCTCCTAGAAAATACTGTTTCAGTTCAGCTCAAAATTTGGCCCCAGATAAGAGAACATGTTTGATTGTTGGTTGCTTGAGCCTACATTTTAAATGACAGCAGCTTTGGAAATGAAGTTTGATCGTGTGATTCATCCTTGGAAAACTCTTGCTCTGTGTGTCTTTTATCAGGGCCCCTGATTAGAAAGGGAAGAGAACTGAGCCTTTTGTTTTTCTTTTTTCTATCTCTCCCTGTTATTACATTCACTCTGAACCTTTCTTTTCCTTAGTTTGTGCCAGCTAGAACCTATCCTGACACAGGACGTCCTCTCCTCTCCAGAAATTACTTGGCTTGCAACTAAACCTGGTTTATAAAATAAGAAAACACAGTTGTACTGAATTCCAAAGCATTTATATTTAAAACCTGTACGACTTAAGGGTTTCTTATTAAAAGAAAATGGGAATGATTTCTTTTTCACGCTTACCTAAAAGAGCAGGCCTGCTGAGCTCCAAAATCTTGGAAAGAAATGTTCAGTGCTTGTTTCTTATGCCTACCCAGGAAAGTTGCCTATCACACTGTGAATTTGGAGAAGGAAGTAGGGATTTTGCATATGAATATACATTCTAATCCTCATTTTTCAATAAATCTCTCTCTCTCTCTCTCTCTCTCTATATATATATATATATATATATATATATATATATATATATATATATATCTTCACATACTGCATAATCTTTCAAAGTCTGTCCTCTAAGCCATGAAACAGTAATGATGATCATAATTTCTTGAAGCTATTGTAAGGGTTGAATGAATAGCAGACAAGACTTTAACATTTTCCTTTTATTTAAGGATAGAATATCACATATTTCCCTCTAATTGCCTTCTAAAAGCAACTTTGTAGGGATATAATTTACAAAATCCGCTATTCCTTTAATTTTCCCTCATTGCGCATCGCATAGCCTCTGCCCTAACTGTGGAGGAACTACAGCTCTGTTGTACCGAAGGGGAGATATGAAGTCATTCATTCCAGTGTAAAATCCCCTTTGGAAATTCAGTATATCTTTCTTGATCAGTAGTAGGGCTTAGGACATGAGATCTCAAAACATGGCTTTTTGCAGAGCAGTAGCAAGCTCTCTCTTCCTCATAAGACCTGTGGGCGCTAGAATTGGATCTCGGCAAGCAGGGCATAAGACGCTTGCCCAGCTGCTCTTAGTTCATTGCATTGCATCTATTTTTTTTACTCTTCGCCATCACTCTCCCTACTTCATCAAATCACCCCCAAAATCCGCAAGTGTACCCATTTCTGTCTGCCTGACCTTGGAAGGGCCCTGTGCCATACGAAACTTGTATTAGGTGAACACACACTTTTCTTTTGTGGACTCTGTCTTGTTGTGGGGTCCTGTTAAAGTTTACATTTTAAATATTTGGGGAATCTCCAACTTTGGCTCTCAGATTGGCACTTCTGCAAGTGGTAGAACCTTTAGGCGGTGAGAGAGCTGGAGGACGTCCCGGATTGCGTCGCTGGGTGGAATCGTGGAGTCTCCACCTGGCTATCCGGTGGGGGTTCTGTTCCATTGTGTGCACTAGCCCCATCGCCTTGCTTTCCCTTGGACTGAGCTACCAAAGCAATTTATCACGGGCTGGAAGAACCAAAGCTATGGGCCCACAAGTCCATTTTCTTTTTATTGGTTATCATCTTAGGTATCTTGGTATGGGGATAAAAAGCCAACACAGGGACTGAGCTGTGATCCTAAGGTGATACACAAAAAAAAATATTTTCCTGTACTCCTCAGACTATTTGCCTTTAAGAGAATATTGAGTATAGCTATCAGCATGAAGACATGATTTTGTCAATAACCTTATTCCTGCCTGAATGGTGTTTCTGCGGAGTACTTGGTTCCATAAAGTATTTAATGCAGGAAATTAATACTTAAATAGTGCTAGTTAAACATAACTATAGTGACCAGCATATTAGACCTTTTATTAAGTCCTTTGCAATTAATCATTTTCCTTCAAATCTCAGCCATCTTTTTCTTTAAAAAATTACTTAAAATTTGATAATTTGACAAGGCAAGAATATTTCTTGCTATTATTGCTGCTGTTTAAGAAGAACTGACATCTTTATAATATTGTTTCTTTTCATGGCTGTACTTCTGACACCATTGTTAATTTGGTTCCTCTTAAACGATAATGGTCTCACAATGCAGTTCAAAATTTTCTCCTGCACATCTTATTATATTTAGCCTTGGGAGTAAATTTTGTTTGTCCTATGAGTGAATTTTATATTTTTGCTTACATTATAAAATAATTTTGGGCCCGGCGGGATGGCTCAGTGGTCTAAAGCGCCTGCTTGGGGAAGCTTAGGCAGCTTCAGGGACCACGGTTCGATCCCCGGCACCACATGCTGTGCCAGCCCTGCCCTTGGGGCGGGCTGAGCTGGCCATAAAAATGAATGAATAAACAAACAAAGGTTCGGAAACAAGAAAAAAATAAATAAGTATAAAATAATTTTAAGAACCAGGAAGATAGCTCAGTGGAGTGAACATCTGCTTATACAAGTGCAGGGACTGGGATTCAATCCCCAGTACCTCATGGCAATTCAGCCCCACCCTCGGGTGTGCTGAACTGGTGACCGAGTCTGGGTGACATGGCACCACCTATAATCCCAGCAATGAGGAGGCTGAAAACAGGAGAACCACTGTGAGTCTGAGCTGTGTAGTGAGACCCTGTATGAAATACATTAATTTTTTTAAGAAGATGGATCTTATTAAATAATAAAGAACACTTTATTTTAGAGTAATTTTATATTATCAAAAAAGTTAACACAGAGGTAATACAAGGAGTTTGCATGCATTAGGTGGGGTGGGGGATCTTAAACACTCACACTGGAGGATTACCGTTAAGTAAACAGCTAACTGTATTCACATTTCAGCAGGCTTTGTTTCCTTTTCCATCAATGAACTAGATCTATTCTCTGATCTTACCTGAGATACCCCACAACGTTCAACTGTCCTGTCTCCTTAGTCTATTCTGACCTGTAATAGCTTCTTGGTTATATATTTTTTCTATCTTTTAATATCTTGGTAGTTTTAAGACTGAGTCTTAAAACTGGATTTGTCTTATGTTTTCCCTAGGATTAGCAGGAGTTAAAAAGGTTTTAGAAAGTATGTCCTAACAAATGCAAAGCCAAAAATAAAGCTCTACATAGTCTCCGTGGGACCCCATCAGCAACGTTAGCACTAAGAAGCTGCCCAGAGATGTGGTTTAGCGCTTTCTCAGATGTACAGTTAATATTCTTCATTTTCTCCCCATGTTGGTTGAAAAAAAGTCAGCAAGATTCACCCTCTAGAGGGGAAAGTACACCCTGAGCTAGGTGGAATTACTTTTCCAGAAACCGTGTCTCTTCTCATCCATTTCTTTTTTCATCTCTTATATACACATGGGGTCACCTGTGTTTCATTTTACAACTTGGATTTATAATCTGACACTATGTTATTTAGGTTGCATAAATTGGTCACAATCAGACTATTGTTTTTGTTTTGAATTCCTATTTTTTCTATCTCTAATTTTTATCTTTTATTCTTAATTTTTTTTTTTTTCGCTTTTTGAGACAAAACCCTGATATGCAGTGTAGGCTGGCCTTGAGCTCACTTGCTGGCCAAGTGATCCTCCTGCCTCAGCCTTCTGAGTCCTGGATTACTGGTGTGTGCCACCAGGCCTGGCTTCTAATGCTTATTTTGAGAGTTCCCTATTCTATGGTTTTATTTCATTTTATTTTAATATACTTATAGCATTTTGATTTGTTCATGTCTACAGTAGAGAATGACGACATGCCTCATGGGAAGCTGGTGAATGAGCATAGCACACAACCCCTTCTGACACTCCCTTCTACCCCCTTTCCCCTGTTCTCCATCTCTGAGTCGCCATCAATGTTACCAAAGATCTATCTCTCTATTCTCTCTTCTCTACTTTTCTGTTCCTCTATAATTACTTATTCTTTGGGTTTCTCATATGAAAGCAAAATGCAAGTCTCAGCATCTCATTTATTTCCTTTAAATCATGGTCTCAAGGTTAATCCCTTTCCTACAAATGACTCAAGTTTATCCTTCTTCATAACAGAGAATACTCCATTGTGTACAAGTGCAACATATTCCTTTGAGGGGATTTGAACACAGGGCCTCTGCCTTGCTGGGCAGGCTCTGTGCCACTGTGCTATCTCCCTAGCAATGCTACATATTCTTTAGGTATTTATTTGTTGATAAGCATATAGTCTACTTGTAAGATTTAGATATTATGGGATATGCTAGTGTAAATATGGGCATGCATGTGTCCCTGTGGTATGATGTTTTAGACGTTCATGGATGACACAATTAGTTTCATCAACTCAATCCTCTTCATGATTCTGGTTGTAAAATGAACCAGGCAAGAGCTAAGTCAAATTTACCTATAAGATCAACACTGATTTGAATCACTGAATTTGATTCAGTTCTCATCCAATTTGTTTTGCATCCAAAACTGTGGAAAGAATCAACTTTGTGGACACTACTAGCAGTTTCCATTGTTGTGAAGGAAATTTTTAATGGGAAATGAACCCGTTGGTTCATTCTTGACATTATTTACATTGCCGTTGGGCTTCTGTTCAGAAATTCCTTGCCTATGCTTGTCTTCAAAATGTTTCATCTAGTTTATCTTGCAGCAGCAGATTGTTTCTGCTTTAAACTTGTATTTCTTTTATCCATTTTGATTTTAGTTTGATAAATGAAAAGAGAAATGGGTTTAAATTCAATCTTTTGCATCAGGAGAGCCAGTTTTCCTAGCTCTATTGACAAAAGAGGCTATTTTTCCTCTAGCAAGTGTCTTTCTGAGCCCTTTGTCAGCGATGTCACAGGTGAATGTGCTCAGAGTTGTTTCTACAACCTTTACTCTGTTCTGTTGTTTCATGTCTGTTTTTGTGCCATTTCTACACCTTTGAGAGCTTTGCAGTAGAATGTGATGCCTGGACTGTCGTGCTGTCATGTGTCCTGCTTTGCTCCTGCTGTCTGCATTGGTTTCTGCTGTTCTACTACTCTTCAGCTTCCATATATAGTTTAGAATTGGTTTATCTAAGTCTCTAAGCAACTTGTATTTTGACTGGGATTGCACTACATTTGTATAACAGTTCTGGATAGATGGCTATTTTGACAGTATTGCTTCTCTTTACTCAGGAACAGGGAATATCCTTCCACTTTTGTCCTCTTTTTTCAGAATGCTGCTGTTTTCACTGTAGGTATCTTCCACTTAGGCAGACTGGATTAGAAACCCAAATCCAACAACATTCAGTATACAGTGAACACAATTTACTCATAAAAAGTGCATAGGCTGGAAGTCAAAAGATGGAAAACAATACTACATACCCCAGCACCTCAGAAGAAAAGCAGGGCCAGCAATCCTGTTTGCAGACAGTCTGAACTTCAAACCAAAAATGATCAAATGAAATAAAGAAGGCCAGTACAACTCAATATAGTTCTGGAACCATTAGCTAGAGTTGTAAACATTAAAACAGAAACACTAAATCTCCTGGAAGAGAAAGTAGGTGGAAATCTTGAGGATATAGGAGTAGGAAAACATTACATGAAAAAAAAATCAAATTTCACAGGAAGTACTTAAAAAAATCAACAACTGGGACCTTATCTTATTGAGAAGTTTTTGCACATCAAAAGAAATCACCAACAGAATAAAAAGACAATCCACAAACTTAGAAAAAATCTTAACTGATAAGCACTCAGATAATGGTCTTCTATTTGGAATATGTAAAGAACTAAAAAACATTAGGGCCCCCAAATTTAAAGACCAATCCAGAAATGGGCATCCAAGATGAACATGCACTTCTCAGAGAAAAAACTAAAATAATCAAATAAAAACGTGAAAAAATTCTCCACATCACTCGCCATTTGAGAAATCCAAATTAAAACAACACTGAGATACTCTCCCCATCCCCACCCCAGAAAGAATGGCTATCAAAGAAATCAACCAACAACTAATGTTGGAGAAGCTGAAGGGAAAAAGGAACACTTCTCCACTACTGGTGGGATTGTAGACTGGTGAAATGATTATGAAAATCAGTGTGGGGACTCCTTGGAAAAATAAGGCTACAAATCCTATTCAATCCAGCTATCCTCCTTCTTGGAATTTTCCCAAAATAACTGAAAACATCATATCATGGTGATATGTGTGTGCCTATGTTTACAGCAGCACATTTTTGTTTTCTTTTTCAGACAGGGTCTCACTATGCAGTTCAGGCTGGCCTTGAGCTCACTTTTGTAGCCCAGGTTTAGTCTTGAACTTGGACCAATCCTCCTGCCTCAGCCTCCCAAGTGCTGGGATTATAGGCATACACCACCATGCCCAGCTCTTATAGCAGCACAATTTGTGATAGTTAAATCTTGGAAATAATGATAGTGCTCATCACCTGAGGAATGAGTGAAAAAGATGTGATGTTTTTACACAATGGATAATTACTCAGCTATAAACAAAATAAACTCAAAGCCTTTGTAGATAGGTGGATGCAATTTGAAGCTATACTCATAAGTGAAATAAACTGGGCACACATGTGTAAATGTCATATTGTCTTTCTAGTGTAAAAACTCAAAAGAAGAAATGAAAAGTTGAAAGTACAACACAGTTAAATGGAAAGAGAAAATTTAAGGATTAAACAACTAAGACAGAGAAAGGAAAAAAGCCAGGAAATATGGTAGGGGTAGTACCACACATTTATATAAAAAAGATGGTTAAGGAAATGGTTCTAAAAATTTCCATCAGATTTTGAAAATAGCAGTTAATGCGTAGAATTCTTACCCTGACTAACACTATATGCTGATATCTGTGAAATAACCAACTACGTTGCAGACCGAAATGTATAATACTAAAACTATACTTAAAATATTTCTCATTTTGGTCTTCTAAATGCACACTGCTTCTAAGATCTTATCAATTATTGCTATAAAAATGCTATAGGAATTCCCTGCTACAATGTTGTATATGATTTGATTTCTAAATAACTGTGTAAAAAATATGTAATTGATTTTAACCTTGTATAGGGATTTAAATTTTAGAACATTCATGGTTGTTGGAAAATATCAGTTACATTTTATGTTTAAGGTATGTGACATATAGTGACGTTAAGCTTACCTGCCTCTGTTATAGGATAATAATATCATTAAGCTTGTCTTCTGAACGTTTAAGAGTTAAAGTTTTCTAACTGAAAATTAGACAGATGGGCTATAAAGATAGCCAGTATTTTGTCCTAGCCCTTCACCATCAGTATGAATTCAGGACATAAAAGAATCTCTTCTGTGATATCCCGTCCCAAATTCTCTGATCAAGGAGATTATAGGGCCACAGAATAAAGTGATCAATGATGTATAATGTGCCTAAGGAGATCCCCTAGAGAGAAAACATTCTCTCAGGCTTTTACAGACAGCAAATTGGCCAAGCAATGGCCATGACTCATCCAAATGTCTGACACTGACAAAAGTTCTATAAAACCCTATATGTAGTTTCAAGACAAATCATGAGGGGATTTTATTGACCTTGCCAGATACAAAGATTACATTTTTTGTTATATAGGTCTTGCTTTAACTTGGTCTTAACCATCCAGCAGAAAAGTGTAACCATGAGGAACAAAAAGTAAAGCCAGATTAATATACTGAGCTGTAAAAGTCTCAAGTCAACAACTTCTGACAGGTGCAAGTTGCACTGATAATTCACTACTATTCTGGACTATTGGACTATATTGGGTTATTTGGTTGAGTTCAAGTACCTAGACTATTTGGAATGGCATCAAGTATGAAAAGATTCTTCAAAGACTTCTCCAAATACAGCTTCTGTAACAGCAATGGAATATCCATGTCTAAAAAAACAAAACAAAAATAGGGGCATAAAAATGGATGATTTTACAGTTAAAAATATAGGTATATATACAAAATAATTAGTATAGGTATACAGCTACTTTCTCTTAGTTTAATGAGAAGAAAATTTTATACTAATGTTGTTTAGACAAGATATGTCTGCATCTTGACCTCTGACTAATATGAAGACAATAGTATCCAATGTTTTCATTGTTGTAACTGTTCTACTATCCTGTTTAGAAACTACTTCATTGCTTTTATCTTTTTTCTCATTGAATGTATAAAAATTTAAAAATTAATAATAATAATTAATTCCTTTTCTCATCTGCTTCTGCATCTGCCCCACTCCTCCTCATCTCTTCCTTCCCTGCCCTCGTGCACAAGATCTAGGAGCTGCTGTGTTGAAGAGTGGTAAATGCAATAAGACAGATATTATGTATAAGTGATTCCTCTCAGAATTACTGTATATACATAGAGAAAATGAAAAAACATAGGAAAGAATGAATTTAGAGTCTCAGAGCACTTTCACGTTGTTATCAGTTCACAGTGGACAGTGCTTCTAGATGGGAAGAAAGCAAATTGGGCTGAGAATAAATTGGGGTGAAATGTAAGGGAAGAAAAGCTAAAATGTGCGAGATGTTCTAGAAATCTTGGAGCAAGCCATTTTTCTTCTCAGTGATATCATTGCTTCCTTCCAGACCTTATTATCCAGAAGGCAGACCAGACCAGAGCTGATCTCCAAATTCAAAGGTCAATGTTAACCTCATCACCTCTGGGACACCACAGAATTCAGTTTCCAGAAAGAACACCACCTTATCATTGATGTGCTTCTCTAGATTTACAATTCAGACCATAAAAGACAATGAACTTGTCAGCCCTTGGGAATTAGCACAAAAGTTTAAATCCAAGTTTAAACTTGATGGTAACATTTAGGGACACTTATATGTATGTCAATTAATTAGGGCAAGTACTTTTGAGAGTGAATCCTTGTAAATTATTTGTAAATTTGTTTAGTGATAACGATTTTCCTTCTACTTTGTGTTTATTTAATTAGTCTTGGATCAACAGGAACTGCATGAACAGTCCCTATGCAGGTCTCTCTCATTGCACTGGAGTAAAACTTCAAATGAAAGTGAAAGATAAGAACTTTTACTGCTGTAAGCAACTGTGAATTGGTAGAAAGCATATTAAAAGATGAGATAGGATCTGATAGAGGGACTTCTCTGCTTTCATAAACAGGGCAAAGGGATGCAAAGTAGCACAAAACATGGTTAGAAGATAATGAAAGTAAATGGAGTACATAAATATTGTACTGTTTCATTGCTAGCGTCTAATCTCTTACGACTTCTCTTATTAAAAATGGTACTGCGTTCCTCACTTTTTCCCTCAAAAATTGGAATCATCTACACCATGAGTGAAGTCTGCTACAAATAATACTGTTATTCAGTATGTGAAAAGCAATGATTTTATTTGTTTCTTTCAGACTTCAAAACAGTTAATCACTCAGGATGCATTTATGTTGCCAACAGCCATAGATTTTCCATTGAAGATATACATAGCTATCATCTATGAAACATGCGAGAATATAATAGTAAACTTTAGTTAAAATTTTAAACATAAGGCAGGAGTATAGCCAACAGTGCTTGCCTAATATGTACAGGGCCTTGGGTTCAATCCTATGCATAAAGGCAGAGAAAAGAAAAGAAAAGAAAAGAAAAGAAAAGAAAAGAAAAGAAAAGAAAAGAAAAGAAAAGAAAAGAAAAGAAAAGAAAAGAAAAGAAGGGCCGGGCGTGGTGGCTCACGCCTGTAATCTCAGCACTTGGGAGGCTGAGGCAGGAGGATTGGTGTGAGTTCGAGACCAGCCTGGGCTACAAAAGTGAGCTCAAGGCCAGCCTCAACTACGTAGCAAGACCCTGTCTCAAAAAGACAAAAAAATAATAATAATAATAATAAAAAAACAAAAACAAAGGTTCTGAAAAGAAAAGAAAAGGAAGAGGAATAAAGAAAGAAAGACAGAGAGACAGAAGAAAGAAAGAAAGAGAGAGAGAGAGAGAGAGAGAGAAAGAAAGAAAGAAAGAAAGAAAGAAAGAAAGAAAGAAAGAAAGAAAAGAAACCGGACATGCAAGAAAGAAATCATAGAAAAGAATAAATCAGGATCAGTGTGTACTGACATAAAGAGAACTATAACCCTTCCTTTCATTTTTTCAAAGATGTTTGAAAGAATTCACTTGTTTATGGGGTATTGGAAATTAGTTGATAAAGACATGTCTAACATAATACTTAGAGAAAAGCTATTTCTGAAAAGATCCCTGTTATATAGAGAAACATGAAAAGGGAAAGACAGTACTCTTCATTTGTCTTTATTCATTCTATACTAACAATATAGGGGCCCGGCGGGATGGCTCAGTGGTCTAAAGCGCCTGCTTGGGGAAGCTTGGGTGGCTTCAGGGGCTGCGGTTCGATCCCCGGCACCACATGCTGCACCAGCCCTGCCCTCGGGGCGGGCTGAGCCGGCCATCAAAATGAGTGAATATACTAACAATATATCAGAAAAATAGGCATTTTTCACTTGTATTTAGTTATAATCAATTTCTAGTGATTCTTTTTTCATAATGGAGTTTTACTAAGCATATACTGTGTTCTAGGCACATTTTAGCATTTTCTCTCTTTCAATTTTCAGGTAGAAATTTATTACACTACAGAAGTGATCAAAGTAAGTTCTGACAGGTTAACAAGACAGTCTAAGCTTTGACTTAGAATTTGACATTGCAATACTCATTTCTGATAACTTCCCCAGAGTTAAAGTCACTACAGTGACAGCATACCCATGTCTATAGCATCCAGATCATAACAAGTAAGTTATGGAAATAGTCTAGATTCCCAGCAACAAGTGGATGATAAAGAAAAAACTATCTGTGTGTGTGTGTGTGTGTGTGTGTGTGTGTGTGTGTGTGTGTTATTCAGCAATAAAGGTCATTTGAGTCAGTTAAAGGGAAATGGATGGATCTTGAGAGCATAATGATAACTAAAATAAAACAGACACAAAAAAGTAAATATCCTGTGCTTTCTCCTGTATGAGAAAGCTAAAATATACATAATTTAGAGCAGAATAAAAGCATAAGAGTAGGAAGCAGAGGAGGTATGGACAAAAGCAGAGAAAAAGTGAAAACAGGAACATAAAATGAGCACAGTATGATATGTACTGCCTTAGGTACCTTTGCCTTATTGCTGGAACAAAAAGCCCAAAGCTAAGGAGGGATAGATTTAGTTAGCCCACAGTGTGTGGAGGTTTCAGTCCACACACAGCTGGCTCCAAGGCAGGGGACATATGGCAGTGGGCAGCAGTTCATGGCAGAGAAAACAGCAAAAGGGAGGAGCAGAGGCAGCGGTAACAACAGAGGCATGTCTGTCTTCTTTATGCTGCATTCAGGCTGCATGTAGCACTCACACCCGTATTTCCCAACACTGGATCATGAATTAATCAGAAACTCTAGAAGCCACCCTAGTGATTCCATGACTCTTGTGGCCACAGCAGACACCAATCGTAACATATACCAATTCTTAAAATTGAATGTAATTATTATGCATGGAAACAAACACTAATAAAGTAACAACAGTTAAGAATTGCGCCATTAGCATTCTCTATCATTACATACTGCTTGTAAATATGTTAAAATTTACCTTTCTTAATCCTCTGTAGTCTTCACAAAGGATGACATTTTCTACTTAATTCCTGGGGGCAATTTTTGTGTGTATGGAAAAAAGTAGCCCTTCCTGTGACTCACAACAATGAATTAAATACAAAGCAAACCCATAAAAACATCACCCCCAAGACTACTGCGCTTGACGAACTCTGACAGATGTTACTCCTTAATATCCCTTTCATTTATATCCCTATTTTAGAAATGGGTAAAGAGATACTCAGAGGTATTGAGAAATCTGTTAATTCTTTATATGTTCTAGATAGAAATCCTTCAGCTGAGGGAGCGCTGTCTACAGGTATTTTTCCCAATTAGGCAGAGGTTTTTCCTTTTACTGTGTTGGTGATTTCTTTAGACATGCAAAAGCTTTTCAATGCGATGAGATCCCAATTGTAGATACTTGGAAGTATTTCCCATAAAGTTTGATTTTTGTTCACGAACTCCTTGCTTTCAGCCCTGTTTTCAGAATTTCCACCTATTTTCTGACCATACCTCCACTTTATTTAGCGTTTCTGTTTCAATATTTAGACCTTTAATCCATGTAGACTTTAGTGTAGTGCATGGCGATATGCCTGCATCTATTTGCAGAATACATAGCTCTCAGATAACAAAATACAGATGACAAAAAAATACATGAAAAAATATTCAACATCATTGGTCATAAGAGAAATGCAAATTAAAACAACACTGAGATCCCATCTCACTGAGAAAGAATGGTTATCATATAAAAAAGAAACTCCAATAACGAATACTGAAGAGGCTGTGATGAAGAAAGAGCCTTCTCCACTGTTGCTAGGAATGTAAGCTGGCATAAGAACTGTGGAAATCAGTGTAGAGATTTCCTCAAGAAGCTACGATTTGAGACCCAATTTGACCTCGCTATTTCCCTCCTGATTATCTTTCTAGAAGAATTAAACATCATACCAGGAATATAGGTGCACCCACGTTGATAGCAACACAATTTGTTATAGCTATATTTTGAAAACAACTCCAATGCCCATTAACTGACCAGATCAGTTAACAATTCTGGAAGTATGATCATTGTCACTGTACTGATTTTTCCCACCCAAGAACAAGGAAGATCTTTCCATTTTATCCAATTTTGTTTTTCAGAGTACCTTAGGTTCCTATGTCAATGTCTTCATTAGATTGACTCGCAAGTACTTCGTATTTTGGATGCTATTGTGAAAAGTGTTGTTCTCCTAATTTCTCTCAGTGAGTTTGCTGTTGGTGTACAGGAATGCTATTCACTTTAGAATGCTGACTTTGTGTCCAGCAGTACTCTGAATTTTGTCATTAAATCTAAAAATCGTTTGGTAGAGCTTTTGGAGTCTTCTGTGTAGAATATCACGCTATGTGCAAACAATGACAATTTCATTTCCTTCTTTCCTACTCTTATTCCTTTTACTATTTTCCCTTGTCTAATTGCTCTGGCTAATAGGTCCGAATAAGAGCAGTGACTATGGATACCGTATGTTTGTCTTGTTCCTTATTTTAGAATGAATGATTTAATTTTTTATCCACTTATTATAATGTTGCCTGTTACAGTTTCTCTGGTGGCCCACTGCAATTGTGGAACATTGAACTGTGTGTGCATCTGCTTCCTCTTAGTTCAAAGAGAAGAATTTTTTTTTCTTTCTTTGCCAATATCAGTTGGAAAGTGTGTCATGCCCACACCCTGTGTTCTGTATAACTATTATGAGGACAATATGCAGTGTATCAACTGTTAAAAAAAACTTAATGTTTATAGAAAGTGTTAATGTTTAATTGTTTTGATCAATCTTACATACCTATATCTATTAATCTATACTGATCCGATGATGAAAATATGTAATATAACCATTGTTAAATTTTTCTGGTTTTGACATTCTGTACTATACATACTCTTACTTGTAACTGTTTTTCTATCTTTGTTTCTGCTATTTTTAGTCTTTAAAAAAAATGAGAACAAAAAATAAAAATAATGTTGGCTGTTGGTTTGTCATAGATAACTTTCACCAGATTGAAATAAAGACAATATTTTTATGTTTAATCACCCCTAAATACTTGGAATGAATTCTACTTGCCCATGTTGCATATTCTTCATAATTTTCTACTATTTGCTGTATGTTATTGACGGCTTTTCCACCTATATTTAATACGAAGATTCATCTGTAGTTCTCCTTTTCCTTGGGTGCTTTTCTACCATTAACATCTGGTTAATACTTTCTTTCAGGAATGAATTTTGGAGGGTTGCTTCTTTTCTATCTCATTAAAGAGTTTGAAAAGTAGTGACATTGGGTCTTCTCTAAATTTCTCATACATTATAGCCCGGCGTTGTGGCTCACGCCTGTAATCCCAGCACTCTGAAGGCTGAAGCAGGAGGATTGGTGCGAGTCCGAGACCAGCTTGGGCTACAAAAATGAGCTCAAGGCCAGCCTCAACTGTGTAACAGGACCCTGTCTCAAAAAGACAAAAATAAATAAATAAATAAATAGGTAAATTAAAATATAAATAAATAAATAAATTTCTCGTACAATTCAACAATGAATCGGTCAAAGCCTGGACTTTTATTTGTCGATAGATTTTCACTTACATCTTCCATTTTCTTGAATGATATTGTTTGTTCAGAATTTTGGTGTCTTCTTGAGTCAGTTTTGGTAACTCATATGCATCCAGGGATCTGTCCATTTCTTGTGTTTTCTAACTTACTAGAATTTCTCAAAGTAGGTATTGAAAATTATTCTCCACTTCTTCAGGATCTGTTGTGACTTTGACCCTTTCTAATTTCGTACAACACTCCTGGCCAGTGCCATGACAAGTGGCAGAAGGAAAGCCTAGCATCTTTGTGGCTAATTTCTAATCATGCCCAGACTCTATTACCTTCACAATATAAACTCGCAGGTGGTACATTGTTGTCCTTCTCATTTACAAACTCAAAAAAAAAATCATTTTACAAGGAGGAATCCTACTCTTCTTTGCTTCTCCATTGTAAATGCAAATGATTCTGAGCAGTCTCTCAGAGAGTGCTATTTCTTGCTTCTTACTTTTCTTTGTCCCCGGACATACATACATGCCATTGCTTTACTCATTACTTCAACCAGAAAGGTAGAGGAAGCCTGCTGTTGCCTCCTCTCCCAATAAGGCAATCACCTTAATGTCAAGGCAGCCTCGCACAGGGCCACATGGCAGGAGATGAACAGCATGGGCAATGGACCAAGACTCACTTGGCATTATTACTGTCTGAATACAGCTTCCTGCCAAGTCAACAGTGACACTAGAGTCTCGTAGAAACACAAACCCGACCCAAAACTAAGTATTGGAGGGATCATACCCGTTTGAATCCATCTGGAAACTACTATTCCTCCATTAGGTGTTGATAAAATTGCCTTCAGTGCAACTGGTCCCTAGGGCTGGGAGTTTAGCTCAGTGGAACGGTGCTTACCTAGCCAGTGTGAGGTCATTAGTTTGATTCCTAGTATCAAAATGAGACAAACAAACTGGTCCCTGGTGCCAAAAGGTTGAGGACCACTGCTTGGACAAATTCAAAAGAACTTTTATCTTAGCTGCAACTGCCTGGGTTAAAGGCTCCACATGGAGTTTCACTGAGCAGTAGATAATGCAGGGTTTACTGACTTTAGCCCATGTTATTGAACCCACATCTTTCTCTGACTTCTAATTATTGTATTCAGTTCACTTTAACTGAGACAGATTTATAGGCTTCACTTTGATCTCTGTGAAAATTTCTACTATCGAAGGCACAGCCAAATATCATTCTTGTTCTTCTGTATACTACTCAGCTATCGTAAAAGATTTTGTTTTTTCAAGATACTGTGTTCAGTGGCAGCTGGTATCACTTTTCCAAGTGCCCGTCTTACTGCCATGCTCCACTACATTCATTTCTCTCTTACACCTATGTTGGGAGAAATTTGCAGTCATCAGAGGAAACTCACAATAAATGAAGGAATAAAATAGATACTGGGAAAATCTATTTACAGGCCAGTTCTCATTCCTCTTTACAAGTATTATGGACCAAAAATGTTGTTATTGGAATTCCCTGATTTTAACAAATCTTTTCTGAAGATTTCCTTTTAGGAGGTCGTAGGGGTCCAGCCCATGGGAACTACTAGACTGATATTATGTAAACTAACAAATATGGATTTTAGGCACTGTTATGGCTTGTATCTAGATATTCCCCCAAGGCCTCATGTAGTGGTTGGCACATTGTGTCAACTTGAGAAGCTAAGAACTTAACTAAATTGCCTCAGAAATTCCACACCTAGTGTATGGAGACCCCAACCTAGAGCGACTCGTCATGTAAAAGGAGAATGAGGAAGGATGGAGGGCCCCATCCTTCTTTGAAGGAGCTCTAGTTTTCGACATCAGCTTGAACATCATCTCCTGGCTCTAGTCCAGACTCTTGGCTTCTTTCTTGGATCCTTCAGCCTTCTGGTGTAGACCCATTGCCCTTCTGTCACAGACCCCTCTGCATCCTGATACAAATTTGCACAGTACACTGATGTGGGCTCCAGGCCTTGAACTGAATCTTTCAGTCTCTGGTGTGCAGATACCCTCTGCACACTTCCTCATCTGACTCAGTGGCTGAACACTGTAAGCCAATCTTGGAATTGCTTATACATTTATACATCTTGTGTTATATCTGTACTTCTACTAAAATCCTGACTGATACAGCTTATGGGCATCACAGGTGGAGCTTCTGTAGGTTGCTGGATCTCGGGTGTGGCAATCTGAGATACAGGATGTGATACTGGGATTCAATGTGTCTATCATGGGAGTGAGTAGCACTATGCAAAGGCAGGTAGCCTAGAAGGCATCAGTGGGAAAGTCAGGCTTTCAGGCTGCTGGTACCACGTGCTGCTTTCTGCCTTCTGATATTGAGGCATAAATTATTTCTCCCCTGCCATGCTGCCATGCCTTGGATCTAGCAAAGTATGGACGGAAACTTCTCCGGACCTTTCATCTCTTAACTGTGCATGTTAGGTGTTTCATCTCACCAATGAGAAAAGGAACAAGACAGCCACAGATGCAAGTAGGGAAGATTCCCAACTCCACTCACTTGATTTAGGATAATAGGAACTAGAACTTAAAATTTCTCAGTAGAATTGATGGGCATGATATTCAGATTTCTGTCACTGTGAAAAAAAAAAAGTATATATGAGATAATGAATGTATAAGAAGGAAAGATGTATACTGCCTCAAGGTTTCTGAGGTTTCAGTAAATTATTACTTGATTTCATTTCTTTGAGCTTGTGGCCAAAAAAAACAGCACAGCATGTGATAAAACAAAAGTTTATTCAAGATGCCATGAGCAGAGAGAGAGAGAGAGAGAGGGAGAGAGAGAGAGAGAGAGAGAGAGAGAGAGAGAGAGAGAGAGAGAGAGAGAGAGAGGCACCGATGTCCATACCAGTCTTTAAAGAGCTTGCTTCCAGGGGCTTATTGTCCTCTCTTCTTCCCATTACCCTCCACCACTTTCAGGAACAGCACAACGGGCTCTCAACTAGGTCTTTCATATATGGGGCCCTTGAGGAAAATTTAAGATGCAAACCATCGCAATAGGGCATAGCTCCATTTGGTCACAAAGAAATGAACTGGGAGATTATGGATCATACAAGAGTGTATACCTAAAGTGTAGTAAAGACTACTGAAAGCTTGGCTGGGGTGTATTATTTGGTTTGAATTAAGTCTGCTTCGGTAGATTATGATCTTCTCTTTTTTTTTTTTTTTTAAATTTTATTTATTTATCTTTCTTGTTTCAGAACCTTTATTTGTTTATTCACTCATTTTTGTGGCCGGCTCAGCCCACACCGAGGGCAGGGCTGGCGCAGCATGTGGTGCGGGGGATCGAACTGCGGTCCCAAAAGCCGCCCAAGCTTTCCCAAGCAGGCGCTTTAGACCACTGAGCTATCCCGCCGGGCCCCGATCTTCTCTTTTTAAGTGACTATCAGCCCTGGTGTATTTCAAAACTATTTTGAGCTTTAGAGTTTGATATAAATGAACTACAAAGAAACCAAGGTGACCTACTCTTGTATCCTTGACATCTAAGAACTTTGTATCCAGGGTATCCAGGTAATTCAACAAATGCTTCTTTTGGGGGGGTGGGGCTGGGGGTTTGAACTCATGACCTTGCACTTGCCAGGCAGGCACTTGTGCCTCAGAGCTATCTCCCCAGGTCCTTACATGGGCTTCTGAACACAGAGTTTCCTTTAGTTTGTTTGTAATGGTAAAAGGAATAATAATCTGGAAAATCTCAAAGGAGGCAAAATGAATCTTATTTTGCATTTGTTTGTCATCTTTCAATGGTGTTACATAAGCAATTACTGCTTAGTGATGGGTAACACATGCCCAAGTATGGTTGATGACAATAATAGAATGTCCTGTCTTCTTTTCATTGAGAAATATTGGAGGATTTAAATAACTTCCTCACAATTATCAAATTATCAAGTTTTATTATAGCTGTAATGAAAACAGACTGATTCCCAAGTCTTGTACCTTAATGTACAACTTTTGTCATTATGATTATAGTATGAATACAATTTTATGTCTGCTTTTTCCCACTTAATATTGCATTATATTTTTCTAACAGACAATAAGGTCTAAGATTATCAATTTAATAGCACAATTTTTTGTAATATGAGCTTTTCTTGACCTCCTTCCTCATTCTCATATGATAAGGTATTGGGTTAACTCAAAATTACTATTATGTGTTGCATTCCTGTAATTTCAATACAGTGGACGCTGAGGCAGGAGAATTGTTGCTAGTTTGAGACCAGCCTGGGCTCCAAACAAGCTCAGGGATCTTGATCCAGCAGCACGGCGGCTCCACCTGGGACCTGCTTGCATGCCATCTTGATCCAGCAGTCTGGTGGCTCCACCTCAAAGCTGCCCATCCCCTATCTTAATCCAGCAGTGCGGTCGCTCCATCTGGGACCTGCCCACATGCCATCTTGACCCACAAGCCGGGCGCTCCATCTCGGACCTGCCCATGCGCCATCTTGACCCAGCAGTGCAGTGGCCAACTGGCTCCACCTCAGACTCTGGAATCCCGAACAGGTCATGCAGCAGCCTCAGCCTGCATCCATTCCCTGACTCACCAACAGCCCGAGCTCCAATTCCACCCACCTTCCTGATCAGGCCTCAAGACAGCCAGGTAAGAACCCTGACTCCACCGACTGGCCTCACAGGACTACCAACCATCCCCACACTGCTGACCACAATCCTGACCCTCGGGGCCTCGTGGTAGCCAACTGCCTGAGCTCTGACTCACAGCCAGGCATGTCTGGAGAGGAACAAGCTTGGTGGATCCAAACCCAAATTTCCATAGGCATTAACTGCATAAATGTATCAAAGCGCAGAAATTGCTGCTATAAAAATGAGAAAGACAAGGAGCAAAATCCAATCTCAGCTCCCAAGTCCACACAAAACAAATACAGGAGACACTAACATGGAAGAAAATGGAAATCATGCAGAAGAAGTCTCTGAACTGGTAGCATCTGAGGTAGACAAACAGGTGCAGAAATGTACAGAGCAGCTCAGAACAGAGATAACATCTGAAGTAAAAAAAAAAAAAAAAGAAATGCATGAATTAATAGACTCTGATAGACTCTGAGGTGGAAAAACAACTGTAGAAATGTATAGAGGAAACCAGAGTAGAAATAACATCTAAAGTTATAAAAGATCTCTCTTAATTAATAACAACTAAAGTGGGTGAACAACTACAGAAAGGCAGAGGAGAACAGAGCAGAAATAATTGAAACACTTCAATACTACTAAAGAAGACATTGATAAAAAATAGAGGAGAATATAAAAATGATGGATTCCCTGGTGGAGCAATACAGGAAAGAAATAGATTGCATGAAATAGTTTCAAAGAGATATACAAGAAAATAAAATCTTAATCACAAGTTGGCAAAACTGAATGAGCGAAAGTGAAGATAGAGTCTCAGATCTTGAAGACACAGTCGCAGCTAGTCAAAAGGTAAGAAAGGATCTCTTAAAAACAACTAGGATGCAGGAAAAAATAATTTAACATCTGCATGATTATGCAAAAATGAACAATGTGAGATTAATAGGAATTAAGAAGAAGGAAGGAGTCAACACAAATGATATAAAAAGAATATGGGCAAAAGTAATAGAAGAAAACCTCCCAAATATTAGAAAACAATCAGACATTCAGGTAACTGAGGGATACAGAACCCCAAATAACATCAACCTGAGTAAAAACACACCCAGATATATAATAGCCAAGACACCAGAAATTCAGCAGAAGAATAATGTACTAAAAGCTGCTAGAGAAAAGCAACAGATCACATTTAAAGTAAAACCCATCAGAATAACGGCACATTTCCCTTCACAAATCATGAAGTCAAGAATAACATGGAGCAAAGTACTTCAAGTTCTTCACGAAAACAAATTTAAGCCCAGACTGCTATACCCAGCAAAACTCTCTTTCAAGTATGAGGGAGAAGTGAAATACTTCCATGACCAGGAACAACTAAAGAATTTCATGACGTCAAAGCCAACCCTACACAGTATACTAAAAAATATTTTAAATAGAAACCTAAACGACTCAAACTCAATCAATGAGAATAGAAAGATCCCACCAAATAGCGTACTCAATTAAACACAGGAGCAAAAGGGGTAAACAATAATAAGTAAAGGTCATGTCACTCATAAGTCAATACATTTCAACTATAACCATTAATGTAAAGGGACTCAACTCTCCAATTAAAAAAAAATAGACTGGCAGAGTGGATAAGGAAGCAAATTCCAACAATATGTTGTATACAAGAAACACACTTAACACACAAAGAAACTCATAGACTAAAAATTAAAGGATGGAAAACAATACTACATGCCGCAGCACCTAAAAAAAAAAAAAAAAAAAAAAAGCAGGGGTAGCAATCATGTTTGCAGACAGTCTAAACTTCAAACCAAAATTGATCAAATGAAATAAAGAAGGCCACTACATACTAGTTAGAGGAAAAATTCAAGACGAAGAGGCAACACTCATAAATATGTATGCACCCAACACGCGAGCAGCAAGTTATATAAGGCAAACCTTAGTGGACATGAAAAACCTAATATCCAATAACTCGATCTTAAAAGGAGACCTTAAAACACCCTTATCCAAAAAAGATATGTCAAGCGGACAAAAAAAAAAAAAAAAAAAAAAAAAAAAAAAAAAAAAAAAAAAAAAAAAAAAAAAAAAAAAAAAAAAAAAAAAAAAAAAAAAAAAAAAAAAAAAAAAAAAAAAAAAAAAAAAAATAGCAAAGAAGTAGGAGAACTGAACCAGAAGTTGGAACAACTGGAATTAGCAGACATACACAGAGTGTTCGACCCAACCACTTCTGAATACACATTTTCTTCAGCTTCACATGGGACATTTTCTAAAATAGACCACATATTAGTCCATAGGTCATGCTTAAGTATATTCATGAAACCAGAAATTATCCCATGCAAATTATCTGACCACAGTGCAATGAAATTGGAAATAAATGACAAAAGAAACCACAAGAACTCCAGAAATACATGGAAATTAAACAACGCTCTTTTCAACAACCAGTGGATTACAGATGAAATTAAACAAGAAATTAAACAATATCTAGAATTTAATGAAAATTCAAACACAACCTACCGGCATTTATGGTATGCAACAAAAGCAGTTCTTAGAGGGAAATTTGTAGCTCTGAACTCACACATTAAAAAAACAGAACGAAAACACATAAATACTCTCATGGAGAATGGAAACCAATTAGAAATGGAAGAGCAAACGAAATCCAAAGCTCAAAGAAGGGAGGAAATTATAAAGATTAGAGCAGAAATTAATTCAATTGGGACAAGGAAAATAATACAAAGAATTAACGAATCAAAAAGCTGGTTCTTTGAAAGATTAAATAAGATTGATAAGCCCCTAGTTAACCTCATTAAAAAAAAAAAAAAAAAAAAAGGAAAGAAAGGACTCAAATTCAAGCCATAAGGAATGAAAAGGGTGAAATTACTACAGACCCTGCAGAGATACAGAGGATCATAGATAGATACTTTGAGAATCCTTACTCTCACAGAATTGAACACACAGATGAAATGGACAGATTCCTAGAAAAGTATACGTTATCCAAATTGAACCAAGAAGATATAAGAAATCTCAATAACCCAATAACAGCCAGTGAAATATGACATGTAATAAAAAGTCTACGGACAAAAAAAGCTTGGGACCTGATGGATTCACAACCAAATTCTACAAGAAATTTATAGAAGACATAATCCCAACACACCTCAAACTCTTCAATGAAATAGAAAAGGAAGCAATCCTTCCAAAATCGGTCCTACAGGCAAGTATTATACGATACCAAAACAAGAAAGAGATGCAGCTAATAAAGAAAACTACTGGCCAATTTCTCTGATGAACATATATGCAAAAATCTGCAATAAAATCTTCGCCACTAGAATACAACAAATCATCAAGATTATACAGCATGACCAGGTAGGATTCATCCCAGGGATGCAAAGATGGTTCAATATATGCAAATCTATAAACACTATATCAATAGAGCCAAAACCAAAAATCACATGATCGTCTCCATTGATTCAGAAAGGGTTTTGACAAAATTCAACACTCATTCATGTTCAAAGTCCTACAGACCATTGGAATAGATGGCCTCTAACTCAACCTGATAAAAGCCATCTGTGACAATCCAACAGCTAACATAATTCTAAATGGGGAAAAAGTGAAGTCTTTTAGTCTCAAATCTGGCACAAGACAAGGATGTCGTCTATCACCACTCCTATTCAATATATTTCTGGAAAATTAGCTACGGCCATTAGACAAGAAAGAGAAATGAAAAGAATAAGAATAGGTAAAGAAGTTGAAATATCACTATTTGCAGATGACATAATAATCCACTAGAAAGACCCCAAAAACTCCACCAAGAAGCTACTAGAACTAATACACAAATTCAGGAGCATAGCAGGTTATAAAGTCAACACACAAAAGTCAATAGCATTCCTCTATACAGATAACAAACACACTGAGAGAGAAATTAGAGAAACAGTACCTTTTATGATAGCACCAAAGAAAATGAAATACTTAGGCATTAACCTAACTAAGGAAATAAAAGACCTTTTCAATGAAAACTACAGTACTCTGCAATAAGTTATCCTAGAGGATTAGAGGAATGGAAAGATATTCTTTGCTCCTGGAAAGAAAGAACCAACATTGTGAAGATGGCCATATTCCCTAAATTGTTGTACAGATTTAGTGCAATTCCTATCAAAATACCATCAACATACCTCACAGACCTGGAGAAATCGTTCCTAAAATTCATTTGGAACCAAAAAAAAAAAAAAGCTGGAAAAGCTGGGCATGGTGGCGCACGCCTGTAATCCCAGCACTCGGGAGGCTGAGGCAGGAGGATCTGTGCGAGTTCGAGACCAGCCTGGGCTACAAAAGTGAGCTCAAAGCCAGCCTGAACTGCATAGTGAGACCCTGTCTCAAAAAGACAAAAAAAAAACAACTCAGAATTACAAAGGCAATTCTGGGCAACAAATGTAGGGCGGGAGGCATTACAATTCCTGACCTAAAGTTATAATACAAAACTACAGTAATAAAATCAGCATAGTATTGGCAAAAGAATAGATCTGAGGATCAATGGAATAGATTAGAAGATGCAGAAGCAACTACAAACACACTCAGCCACCTTGTCTTCGACAAAGGGGCCAAACATGCTTACTGAAAGCAAGACAGCCTCTTTACCAAGTGATGCTGGAAAAACTGACTCTCTACATGCCAAAAACTAAAACTTGACCTTAGTCTATCACTATGCATGAAAATAAAGTCGAAATGGATTAAAGATCTACGTATTAAAAGAGAAACATTAAATCTCATGGAAGAGAAAGTGGGAGGAAATCTTGAAAACATCAGAGTAGGCAAAAAGTTCATGGACAAAAATAAAAATGCATGTTTAACACTTGAAAGCATCAACAAATTGGACCTCTTCTGGCTAAGAAGCTTTTGCACATGAAAATAAATTACTAACAAAGTGAAAAGACAACCCACAAATTTTTTAAAAAATTAACTAATAAGTATTCAGAGAAAGGTCTTCTATCTAGAATTTATAAAGAACTGAAAACCATTAAGGTCCCAAAATTCAAAGGTTCAATCCAGAAATGGGCACCTGAGAGGAACACACACTTCTCAGAGAAAGAAATTCAGCAAGCCTATAAATACATGAAGAAATGCTCCACATCACTAGCCCTACATGAAATGCAAATTAAAACAACACTTAGATACCATCTCATTCCAGAAAGAATGGCTACCATAATGAAATCAGCCAACAACAAATATTGGAGAGGCTGTGGGGAAAAAGGAACCCTTCTCCACTGCTGGTAGGAATGTAGATTGGTGCGACCATTATGGCAAGTGGTGTGAAGGATCCTTAAAAGACTGGAAATTCCATTCAATCCAGCTATCCCTGTACTGCAAATTTTCCCAGAATTACTGAAAACATCATACCATCGCGATATCTTCCCACCTATGTTTATAGCAGCCCAATTTGTAATAGCCAAATCTTGGAAACAACCAAAATGCCCATCATTTGAAGAATGGTTGAAAAAGATGTGGTTTTTTTTATATAATGGAATATTACTCAGCTATAAAGAATGGTAAGCTGGAAAACTTCATATATAAGTGGATGTATATTGAACATATACTCATAAGTGAAATAAACCAGACCTACATGTGTAAATATCATATAGTCTCCCTAGTGTAAGAGCTCTAAGAAAGAAATAAAAATGGAAGGACATAATGCAGCTGAATGTCAATCAAAGACTTATGGATTAAACAATGAAGTGACTGGAATCAGAAAAGAGAGGAAACATAGCAAGTAAAAGACCATACACTTATTACACCGGATGAATCAGATATTGGTCCTAAGAATCTTCAAAAGATTTTTCACATTAATGATACCAATGTCCAATGCTAAAAATAGGCTTGGAATGCTGGTCATTCTGGTCTTCTAGATGTGTACTGCTTCTAATGTAAACTCAGTTACCGTTATACTCTCCCTGAAGTAAATGGTTGACTAACAAAAAAAAAAAAAAA
>PVJA010013496.1:0-49390 GCA_004027025.1 Myocastor coypus
AAAAAAAAAAGAAAAGAAATACAGATCTATGGGTACAAGCTGACATAGAGACAGTCTGCCACCAGCACTGGGCACAGGACTTGAGAGCACATATTAAAAATTTGACACCGTTTTCAGCCTGAAGAGAATTACATTTTAACTTGGAAAATTAATGGTACCAGAACTATGAACACAAATGTCAAGAAAAATATTGAGATGAAACCTACTGGTTTATGCAGCAGGAAGATATGGAGTGAGCAGTAGGTCATGGCTTATGAAGGAGAAGAAATGTAAAATAAAGCAAAATGGAATGGAATTCAGTAGGGTGGAGGTAAGAAAGGGTGTTCATATTGGGTGGAGAGAAGAACACAAGGACACTGAGTACACATCTGGGTGACACTGTGTGAAAGTCTCTATCGACTAGTCCATCTCTATGAGCTCTATCCCATTTTCCCCATAAAACCAGGTAGCTTTGACATCTTTTCTGTTGGTGCAGCTCTTTCTGGTGATGTTGTTTCATTTCATCCTCACATCTGAGTCCCTGACAAGGACACCAATTCATCACTCATTCCTGTCCCTCACAACCATCTCAGTAGGACTAAATTGTGGCTTCAAAGCACATTCTGGCCAGTAGAAGATGCTTATTGTGGGAAAAGTCTCTTATGACTTCAGTGTGACTCAGTATGACTCTTCAGTCTTTCTGAGATAAGACTGCTATACCCTGCAAAACTCTTTCAAGTTCAATGGAGAAGCGAAATACTTCCAGGACAAAGAATAACTAAAAAAGTTCATGATGACAAAGCAAAACCTGCACAGTTTACTAAAAGACATTCTAGGAAAGGATCAAAAATGACCACAACTCCATGAAGGAGAATGGAAAGAACTCGCCAAATAGGGCAAATAGTTAAATGCAGAAGAGAAACAGATACAACACCAGTCTTTCAACTATTCTTTTGTATACAGCAGCAAAATATGTCCACCAGCATATTCTATAAATAGACTGCTCCTGTACCCTATGGGTCATGATTCTGTCTGGGTCTACAGGGTGGATCTCAAGGAAATAGCAGTAGCTCAGTCCTACAAGTCACACCTGGCCGCCAATAAGTGTCATGGGCACTGTTTGTGTTCACAACAAACTAGAACTTTGTGCGATATCCCATTCCCATATTGTTAGAAGTTCTGGCCATCTATTTGCTATTCCAGTATTTATGTTATGTTTTATTCTTAGTAATTCTTTACTACCACAGAAACTTTTTCTTACTTGATATCTTTGTATATATCCTATTCAAATACTATGCGAGTATTTTGGGTCAACTACAGATTCGTACATATGTTATACTACATTCTGGCCTCTAAGTTGGAATCATGACTTGATTTGAATTTTGGAATATTATTTTGAAATATTTAATTTAATTTTAATTAATTAATATTTAATTAATTTTCTGAATATTGTTTATACTTTTTTGTTTTATGATTCATACTGTATCTCTGTCTCACAATCTACTTATAAGACATGGTATGATATTTTCTCCAAGTACTAGAAACTTGAAAAAGAAAAAAATGTATATATACACAGGAGACTTAGGATATTCAGATACTTTGTCTTAGTTCATTGAGAATAAAAGTTTGTATTAATATTGTTTAGACAAGCTATCAGGTCTTCACCTTTTCCTCTGAATAACTACTATGAAGACAACCATATGCATGGTATTAATTATTGTAACCATCCTACTAACTTGTTTTGAAACTGTTTCAGGGCTATTTTATCTTTTTTTTTTTTTCCTCATTAAAATGAATTTTTAAAAAAAGCTTAGAAAAAGAAAAAAAAGTTTTAGGAAGGAAGTATCTATCTTCATCACTTTCTGTGAGCATTCCTCATCACTCCTGGCATGGGAAGGGTCTACCTTAGCTCTTCCAGATGGAAACAATAATTGGTGTGGTGCACAGGATATCCAGGCAATAATCACCACAAATGTGAGTCTTGCCTCACTTGCACTAGCGTGCTAACTGGCTCTGCTCCCTCCTGCTGGATTACTTGCTTTAAACTGTGCTATTTTGTGCTGCATTTGATGAGTCTGATCATTTTCCATCTATAGATTTAACTATTCTAAATCAGATGTCACTTGGCCTGGGAAAATTGGACTTGGGCCCTCTTTAAAATGGTCTTGCATGATGCATGTTGGCCTGGATCTTACCGTGTGTCCTGAGTGATTCATATGTTTTGGGAACACAAAAGGCTGTGGTGCTGGACTAAAAAGAGCAACTCTTACCATGCTATTACTTCTGTGTCCAAGTAAGCCTTGTCTACCACTCTACAGAATGTTCACAGGATTTAGTGTTACTCTGTATAATACATGAGTCCACTGCTAAAACCAAGTCCTTATTGTAGGGTACACTGAGGTTCACACTTCTAAGAGCACAAGCCACCTAGGACGCTAGAAATGCTTTTGCCATTCTATTATGTTGCTCATGTTAACCAGAGAGAACTTATTATATTAGAATACAATAAAATATTCATTTATATAATAAATATGATATGTTGACATAGTTTTATATAATCAGTGCTATCTTTGTGTGTGTGTGTGTGTGTGTATATATATATATATATATATATATATATATATATATATATTTTTTTTTTTTTTTTTTTTTTTTGAGACAGGGTCTCACTATGCAGCTCAGGCTGGCCTGAGCTCACTTTTGTAGCCCAGGCTGGTCTTGAACTCACACTGATCCTCCTGCCTCAGCCTCCAAGTGCTGGAATTACAGGAGTGCACCACCACACCCGGATTATATTTGTATATTATATAAAACATTTATATGTTTGTTATATATAACCATTTATATTATGTATAACTATTTATATATTACATATAATGTGGAAAGAAACAGATTATAATTCTCCTGTGAACTCTCTAATAGATGGAGATAGTAAAAGAATTTTCATGCTAACATTTAGACATTGACTCCTAGAGAAAGTTCCTAAGTGTTTTGCAATTTCCTTTGTAATAGGAGTGGCTGACATGGAGCTCCTACATCCCTTGGTAATAGTAACTTTTGTTCTAATGAAGTGGTTCTTGATACGCTCTTGTATAGTCTCTTGCCAAGAGCTGGTTACCAGAGGAACTAATTGTACAGCTCACAAATATAATATTTGTTTTGCAGCATTACTAAAAGTATATCTATGCAATGCATATTTTTAGATAGAAAAAAAAAAAAAAACATCGGATAAGAAGCTTAGAACTTGCAAGGCCAGCAAGATAGCTCAGTGGATTAAAGTACCTGCTTAGGCAGACACAGGGGCAAGGGTTTGATGCCCCTGAGTCTCCTATTTGTAGTGCCAGCCTTGCCCCATGGCACACTGTGATGGTGACTGAGACCGGATGTGGTGGCAATGGCCTGTAATCCTAGCTCTTGGGAGGCTGAAAAGCAGGAAGGATCACTATGAGTCTGACCCATGTAGTGAGACCCTGTAGACCCTGTGCTAAATACAGAAAGAAATAAACAAAGAAAGAAAGAAAGAAAGAAAAAAGAAAGAAAGAAAGGAAGGAAGGAAGAGCCTCAGAACTTTCAGCCCCAATCCCTAACCGAGACGAGGGGAAGGAGGCTAAAGAAAAGCAATGATACTGCCAACACCAGCAACATTAAAGGACGCTCATAATGATCTAGGTACCTAGGTGATCTGGAGGTAGCATATTTCTCATTTACAAATTTTATTCATCTACTTTTGCTGTCATTCATCGTCATTCCATTTTTAATTAAGTGCCCTCAAACAAACAGATCTAGAATATGTTTCACATAAAAATACAACAGGAACTTCTGCTGTCCCTTTCCCTTTTCCCCAGAAAAATCCTTCACTTTGGTCTGTCTGCATCCTACTCTCATATTTCTGCAATATCCACAGCAAGAAACATATCCTCAGTGTTGTGTTACACATCTCACACATCTTTAACAGTTACAGCTTCTGGATTCAGACTGAGCCGTCACAAGACAGTGGCTCTCACAGCCCTACAATTGTCTGTGACATTCCATTTACATGGGCATAGCCAACAAGGCCTCCCTGTTAAAATATAGAAGTTATCTACTAGATAGAGCTGAGTCTAGTCCCTCTGTAATATACAAGACATGGTAGATGGCAGCCTTTTCTGTCTTGAAGCCCTTGCTAATTGACTGTGTGCTAGAGAAGGCTGCCCGTCTCTTGATCCATGTAACTACCTGGAGGCTTCTGTAGAACTAAATGTTCAAAAAAGCAATGAGAGTTTCTGTAAGTCATGGTCAGCACACACATAAAAATATAATCATGCATAATGGACCGAAGTGGTATTTTATGTATCAACCTAGGTTCCCTAATAAAAAGGGATCAAAGGATATAAACTTTTAGTCAATCCTCCTAGCACTGGGCGTGGCCTTGTCCCCATGTCCATTTGCCCATGTTTAGAGTAGCTCCCTGGGGCATTCCCAAAGGTCTAGCTATCTGGTTCCACCATAATAGCAAAAAAATTTTACTTCTCCAGAGTGTCTCCCCATTTGGGCAAAATAATTACAGGAATCTCTTGCTGTAGATACCCAAAATTCAAATTAAGGCTTGTCTCAGTTACTCTTCTCTCATTGCTGAGACAAACACCCAGCACCCAAAACGAAGGAAGGAAAGGTTTATTTAGCTTACAGTTAATAAAGTTTTTAGTCTTTACTCAGCTGGCTCTAAGACAAAGTGGCACATGGCAGAGAGCAAACTTTCATGGTGATGGCAAAGAGCAGAGAGCTAAAGGAATTAGAGCAGCTCAGGCAGCTAGCTAGTCTCTCTCCCCTCCTCACATTGTACTCCAGAGTATTGCCCCAGGGCACTCACACTCATAATCCCAGCATTGGATCATGAATCAATCACAAACTCCAGAAGCCTTCCCATGAGGTTTTGGGGAGGACACTTAAAACACAAGCCATGAGAAGACTACACAGTCTTTACATGCCGGGCACAGTAGGAGGACTCGCCTGAACATGTGGAGAGTCCCAGATACATTAACAGTGACTCAGGTACTCTTTTCACTTCAAAGTCCACAATGATGGGCTCTTGAGCAAGCGGTTCAGTGGGCACTTTTACCACTGACTCTGGCTACAAGCCTCATAAAGTGCTCCCATCACAGCACACTTAAATAGGAATGTAGTTAGTGAAGCTGTCGTTAAACATCAGTAACCAATCCAGAATAGAGAGTTGAACTTCATTGTGTATGTTTGACAGCTGAAAACTGCCAAACTTCGTCATACTACAGTAACTCTAGACTCACTGCTAAGCAGGTCCTGTTTTCGATCTGTAGGTTTAAAATCACAAAAGCCCTTACCCATCTGTTGGAATGCTGGCTTTAGCTCCACGTTCTAACTTTAAGAAGAGCCCACATAGTATCCTTTTCTTCCTTTCAAGCCACTTTAGACCTGACTGAAAGTCAGCTCTGATCTTCCCACCTCAGAACCTCTTTGTTATGTGAATAGTAAACTGCTTTATATTCTCAAAGCATTTATGTGGCATCACTGATCTGGACATCGAGACAAATTTTGAGAAAGTTGGCCACAACATACTTTTTTCCTAACCCTCAATTAATGCCTCATCAAAATGAGGCCATCTGATGATAGAAGCCACTCTGAGTTTTGCAATTTTCACTGTAATTTGAGTATACTGAAAATTAGAACATTTCTAAATTCGCTATTCTGAAGGGGACCTAAGGAAAGAACAGAAACAAAGTTATATTTTCCTCTTTCGTCTCAGATCTGGAGTTTGTGTATCACATTCTTCTGTCACATCTAGACACAATCAAAGGGGAGCTCATACCCACAGTCACAACCCTCCTTCTTAGAGCCGTTACTATATTAGGCTTCATCATGAGACCAACTAACTTATGAAGTATTCCGAGCTGGGTGTCCCAAACATTCCTAAACAGTTCTGTGATTGGAATTTGAATGACTCAAATGTTCAAGACTGAACCTTTTTTACACTCAATCTGGCACATCACTTCAGGGATTTTTATACAGTAGTGTTTGTGCAATGGATGGGTTTGTTTCCAGGTATAAAATTTAATAAGAAATTTAATAAGAAAACCTAAATGGAAAACATAAAATTAAATTTATGTAGTCTGTATATACTATTATATAAATTTTATATTTGTGTAACTCTGTACCAATTTACCAGACTCATTTTTAGAGTAATGGGGAAATATGTGGTTTCTTAGCATCCGTTCTGATGGACTTACCATTTCAGCAGCACTGGAATCTCTTGGGGTTGGCTATAAAGAGTTTGGAGAAAGGATATTCATTCCTTTTGTATTTATTCAGGCCCAAAAAACTAGCAACTTTAAGCATCCTGAATTTTTTACTCCATTCCAAAATTTCAGTTATTTATGACCACTTAAGTAAACATTTCAAATAAGTTTTCCTATCTACAATAAATGTGGATTGCATAGAAATAGTTTGTACTAATTCTTAAAAAATATTTTATTAAAGGCATAGATCTTTTTTTTTTTTTTTTTGTCTTTTTGAGACAAGGTCTCGTTATGCAGTTGAGGCTGGCCTTGAGCTCACTTTTGTAGCTCAGGCTGGTCTCAAACTCACACCGATCCTCCTGCCTCAGCCTCCCGAGTGCTGGGATTACAGGCATGCGCCACCACACCCGGCAAAGGCACAGATCTTAAAAGATACTTTACAAAAATCTCTATGGCAATTTCCACTGAGAACTGAGTATGCATACATTCTAGAAAGAAGTCCAACTTATGGAAAAGTATAAAAAGGAAAAAGTACCAGAAAAGCCACATGTGGTCACAATAATGCTAAACAACAGTACACTCACAGCTTATTTTCTTTTGGTGAGAAAACATTAAACTTCATTGTTGGAAACACATATTTTTTTTTACTCTATGAAGCATTTGTTGAACACTATCATGTGAAGCACTTATGCATCTTTGACATATGTGTAAAAAAGGGAAACCCTGGAGTTACACACAATTAGGGAGCATATTAATTAAGAAGTATTTGAGATTTTATATTAATGTCATAAAGCATAGAAGCCTGTGCCTTTAATTCTCGTCAGTAAATGTTTAACAGCTAAGCGATAAACCAAAAGAAGGTGGCCTTTTAGGTTGGATTAATTAGTAAACAAAATACACAATTATTCTCAAGTAACACAGAAAAATACTTCTGACAAAATTCAAAACATATTGGTGATAAAATCCAACACACGAGTCACTAAGACTGAGGAGATCTTTTTTAGTATGAAAATGCCATGCATAAAAAAATCCATGAATATTAAAAGCAAAAGATTTACAGCTCCTCTCCTAAGATCAGAAGCAAACTAGAGATATTGGTTGTGCTATCACCATTTACTATAGCAGTGAAAGTCATGAAAATTATGCGGCAGGGGGCCATCCACCTTAGAAAAAAAGATGTAGAAGCATTTTGCTGCAGGCACCATATCTCATTACAGCTGGTGAGTTCAAAGAAGTCACAGGATACAAAAGTAGCTGCATTTCTGTTAGAAACAAGTAATCACCCTCCCCATAAAATAATTTTTAGTCCTTTAAAATAGCAAAAAAAAAAAAAAAAGCAAGCACTTAGGAATAAATTTTACCAAATTGGCACTAGCTTAAATTTTACCAAATTGGCACTAGCTCACACACTGAAAAGAACAAACTACTAATGAGCCAAATTCAAAAGGACACAGATAAATAAAAAGTACGCACCACACAATTTGAAGTACTTAATACTATTCATGTAGCCACAGCACCCAAAACAATTTCTATGAAGTGTACAACACAAACATTGAAGAAATAGAAACGCACAACCTGAAATTTATGTGGAATCCCCAGGAACCTCAGATAACCAAAATGATGTTGAAAAAAAAGAAAAATGGACATCTGTCACTTTAGGGTTTAAAAATTTTGAAGAACAAAGTTGGAAATTTCACATTTTTTGCTTTCAAAAATAACTCAAGACACTATTCAAAAGAGCATGGTATCGATAAAAGGACATTTATTAACAACAGTGGAATGGAATTTACAGCCCACACATAAATTCTTGCCTGTGTAATCAGTGACTTTCAACAAGAATTCCCAGGTCATTCAATACAGAAAGAATAACCTCTCCAAAATTGCTACTAAAAAGATATGCCCATACATTAAAGAATGAAAACTATATCCTTTCATCACCAACAAAATTTAACTCAAAATTTGCTGAAGACACAACTTAGTCTGTTTTCCACTGCTACAATATAATATCTGAGACTTGGTACAAAAAGACCAAAAGCTTACATGATTTGCAGTTCTAGATGCTGGTAAGCCTCAGAATACAGCACACGTCTCTCATCAGCATCTGCTGAGGACCTTTTGCTGTGTCACAATGTAGTGGATGGACTTACATGGGGCACAGCATGCTTTCTAGTAGTTTTTAAAAAGCCACCAGTGACATCATGGGTCCCTGCTCTCTGGACCTCACTCAGTTCCGACTCCCAAATGCTGCACTACCAGATATCACTAATATATGCCTTTGAGGTTTTGCATTTTCAAGGACACATTCAAACCACAGTAGGCTTAACCATCAGATACAAAACTATAAAATTCTCAGAAAATACATAGCAAACTCCATGACCTTGGATTTTACAATGTTTCTTAAATGTGACATGAAAAAAATATATAGGTTAAAAAGCAGAGATAGAGCTGTGAAGATAGGTTGGTGGTTTAAGTGCCTGCCTGGCAAGTGCAAGGTACTGCGTTTCATTCCTGGCACAAACTGCTGTGCCAACCCTGAAACCAGGTGTGGTGGTGCAAGCCTGTAATCCCAGACCTGGGGAAGCAGAGACAGGAATATTACTACAAACCCAGACTGGGTAGTGGGACCCTGTATCAAAAAACAAAAAAAAGAAGATAAATGGACTCCACTAACATTTAAATTTTTGTTGATTAAAAGCCTTGAGACTGGAAAAAGTAACACATAGAATAGAAGAAAATACTTGAAAATAATATAATTGGTGTCTTAGTTACTTCTGTTTTTGTTGCTGAGACAAAAATACCCAAAACTGAAAGTTAAACGGGAAAACATTTATTTAAATAAAAGTTTTTTTCTTTTATATATTAAAAGGGGCAGGGTCTCCCTACGTAGATCAGACCTGTAGTGATCCTCCTGTCTTCAGCCTCTGAAGTGCTGGGATTACAGGTGCGTGGCACCATGCTCAGTCTTAATTGCAGTGTGCCCCAGGAGTGGGACTGGCACTGCAGGCCGGGAATCGAACCCCAGCTGCTGTGCTCTGTCTCAGCAGGTGCTTTATTCCACCAATAGATAAAAATCTATAGTTGTTTCAGTCCATAATCCACTAACTCCAAGGTAGGATGGTGTGGCAGACAGGGCTAGCAAGAGAAGCAGTTCAAGATGGGCAGAAAAGAACAATCAAGGGACAAACACAGTTCTTTCTATCTCATGTATCTCTCCAGTCTACGTAGGGCAGTTGGCACTCACACCCTTAATCCTCGTGCCCTTGAGCCTACCACTGCACCACTCCTGAGCCACGTGCTTTAGGTTCCAACTCCAGAAAAATCCAGTTACAATCGCATGACGTGGACACTGAAACATAAGCCATAGCAGATGTAGAAAAATGATCTCTAGGGAATAGTGATAATTCTAGGATTTATATTTTTATAGAGAAAATAAATATTAAACATTGATTTCTCAAAATCCCGAGCAATGACTTCCTTCTAATTTTAAAATGCTACAGTAACCTTCAAAGACTGATACTGCCTCCTCCACATGCAAAGTAAACATAGGAATTTCATAAAATTCTCTCAATCAAAGCAGCTTTCTTCCTGTCCCTCTATATATGATTCCAGCTTCAACTCTGCTTCCCACCACAATGAATCTCTGCAAAGGAAGTCTACATGTGTATTATCTCTTTATTCATTCACTTCTCAATCTACTTTCTCTTGCTTATTTCTACAATGGCAATTGTTAAATCAACAGTGTCAAATGCATGAGTATTTCACCTTTATTGACATGAGGAAATAATCCATCCTTGCTGAAATAGTCTCTATCTTTGGTCTCTGTGTCACAACCCATCCTTTGTTTCCTTTATTCCTAAAATAATTTCTGCCAGGCAAAAGGGCACAGACCTGTAATACCAGCCCTTGGAAGGCTGAGGCAGTAGGAGCACTGTGAGTTCAAGATCAGCCTAAGCTACAAAGTGAGCTTAAGGCCAGCCTGAACTGCAGAAGAAGACCCTGTCTAAAAAAGACCAAAATAAATTATTTTCAACTTTATAACTTATCTGTATGATATTACTCTTCACTACCTGGCCACTAATTGTTAGCATTTCTCAAGAGTTAGTACTAAGCTGGCAGTACTCTCACTCTATTCTCTATTAGCAGAGTACTTCACAGCTATACAGCTTTAAGTGCTCAGTACATCAGTACATTCCCCTCCTATCCCTTTATTTCATATCTGCAGAGCTTTGCACTCAGCTGCAAGTACAAACAACTTCAGGTTTCCTCAAGCTCTAATGTATATGCATCAAGCAGACCTTAGAGTACATGCCAAATTACACTACTGATGACTCCCGTTACACACAGTGCTTTTCTGGTGTTCCTATCTGATGAAACTATCATTCACACACATGTGAATTCTAGTAACATTTTAAAAATATTCTAGTTATTAAATTCCTAGTCATTTCATCAACAGAAAGCAATTTTCATTTCCTATATGTCTCTTACATCACTGCACTACTTTCTCTTTTTACTGTCAGTATCCTAGTTCTAACTACCATTTTCTCTCTCCTGGATCACTATAAAAACTTTGTAATTATTTGAACTACAACATCATTTTCTATACTCTAAAAGATGTACTGGATGTAAGGCTCTTGACACTTAAATTTGTGAACAAAGCATAATAATCTCACAGTTTGCAAATGTCTGTAAAAATAATGGTAATTACCCACATACACTACTGGAACATCTATGCATATTACAAATTATCATTGATAATCACCACTTCCTGTGCTTAGATAGCTGACTACATCATCTTCTAGGAGCACTATCTTTCAACTCCACAGTACTGGATCTCAACTTCATCAGTCTTTTCCAGATCATTCTGGGATCATCAGACAGCCGGGGAAGACCCTGATGTGCTTCTCCCACACGGGTGAGAAAATCTGTGGTATGAAGATGTTCATCAATTTTCTCTTGCAGGACAAGCGACTCCAGTAAAGTCTTCTTTCGTTTCAGGAAGGCAGACTGAGCCAGCTCTGCTCTTTTCCTATTACAGCTAGGACACTCAGACAAGGTATGCTGCTTAGCTTCTTCCACTTGTTTTAGCGTTGCGCTAAGGTTTTTAAAATAGAGTTTGCTCAAGAGTTCATCAGGGACAGTACAATTTAAGGCTTCTACGTCTGACACCTCTGCATCCAACCTAAGCTGCCATTTTTTATGTCTGCAGCTCTTGTCCTTCGAGTCCACTCTGTGGCCGATCATGTCTATCTTAATGGTGCAGAAAGACTGCTGGGCTCGCAGTTCTTTATTGAATACTGGACTGATTTCTGTTTGAAGCTTATTGTCTGGTAGGCTTCCTCCAGAGCTAATTTCTTTGCCCTTGAGGTAGTTAATCCATTCCTTATTCAACTTCGTTTCATTACTGTTGGTGTCTGAAAGCTCAGATTCTTGTTCTTCCAAGTTTGTACCCCGATATCCAGTGTTGATTTCGTTCCCAGAGTCGTGGGACCAAGGCCTCCCTCCTCTACAGGAACTAAGCGAATTTTGTACCTCATCTGTGAAGGAAGCGCACGCCATTACCCTTATGCTGGTTTACCCTGATTCTTCCTCCTTCTTTAATTTTCCAATTTCTGGGCGAATGACCATCATCTTGCGTCACATTCGACTCCTCGTCTGCTTTCCGGTAGTCAAAATTATCTCAGAACCTAGCGAGGGTCAACCCACACCGGGAAAACCTGGGAGCCGACATTTGTAGGGCCGTTCTTCCGGGTGACGCCTTTCCCCGCTGCCTTGGCAACACGCCCGGTGCGCGGAGCACGGCCGCGCATGCGCCTCGCCGCTTTCTCCCAGCTCCCCCTCCGCCTCCGCCGCGCAACTAGTCCGGTTGTCCGGGCTTTTCTTCCTCTCTCGGGCTGGGCTTGTGGGTGCTATTTAAATGTAGGGAATTGGTTCCCTGGTGAAGATTGCAAACGCCCCTACCTCAGGGCCTTGAGGTTTTACATGAATAGAGTTCAGTGGGCACTGGCATGCGAAAATGCGTGCCTGGCCCAATGCTCCCCCCTCGGAGCGCCTTTACCCCTGCGTTCTGAGGGCCTCGTACCTTTCTCAGGGATTTTGTGCTGCGGGCCCCCTCTCCCAGCCACGCCAGTTCCACTCATCCTCCCCGGGATCACCTACCTCGCTGGCTCCAGTCCTGTTTCCGCAGAGCCTCTGCCCACCCCAGCCCCGATTTTCAGTCTCGAGTCTGCGTCTTTGATTCCGCAGGCAGAAACCACGTCAGTGTTGCAGACCAGGTCGGCAGATGTACTTTGTGGCTCGATTAATCTTGAAGCGAATGCATTGAGTGACTGTACAAACACATAAACACCACGTAACGGGCCCTTTTATCCATGAACCTGGGAACTTAGGTCTGTCATCCACCCTTTTATAACAAGCCTTTTACAAAACATGTCAAGTTATACTGACAGTTATTCTTGAAAATTAAAAAGTATTAACTCTGTGGACGAACTTTTTCCTAAGTAAAAGAAATACTTTCTGTCCAAGTGTTACCTAATATCTGAAATTTCAAGAGACTGGATGCCCTTCCTGGTGTGCTGTACCCCTTCTTTCCTCTCCCCTATCTCTCCCTCTCCATCCCAGTGGGAGGGATCATTCAGGCCAAGCCAGATAGGTGCAATATTCCCCAGTTGGCAAGAAATCAAATATCTGAATTATTCAAAAAGGATTTCTAAAGTATGAGCTAGCAGTATATGTAAGATAAGAAGATTCCAATTTAATTTATACAACACAAATTCTATTTTATTAAATATTGTCAGTTATAAAAAGTAGACAACCATGTATAGTTCCAGTTAATTTACACAAGACTCAAGATTTTTCATTTTTATTTCAAAATTTTCCATCTTTCTTTGAATAACTACATATTAACATTTATGTACAACCGCTAATGACTTTCAGTTCTCTGACAGCACTAAAAAACAACTATATGCTAAAGTGTATTTTTATCTTATGCTAAATACTTAGGGTAAGCTGGCTTCTGTTTAATTTTAAAATAGTGTTATAAGGGACTGGGGAGATAGCTCCGTGGCACAAGCCTGGCAAGTGCAAGGTAATGAGTTCAAACCCCAGTCCCACCAAAAATAAATAAATGAAAAATAAATAAAATGGTGTTGTAAACTCCTGAGTCTGCAAAAATACTTTGTAGCAGATTGGGAAATTATAAAATTAATCAATTTTTCATAAGAAGTAGCAAGACTCAGTCCACAAGTTAACAGCACTAACCACTGTGTAACTGAGGAAAAAACAGCTCAATAATAATATAATACTGATGAAGCTAGAGGTAACATTTTAATTTAATCATAGAAACTCATTACAGAAATACATTCCTATCTTAGCAACTGGGAGTTAATTTGAGTGTAGTCAAATTCTATAACCTGTTATATTTCCTGTGAAGTAAAAATAACCACCTGCTATTTTCTTTACATTAAGAATTATCAGTGATGTACATGCAAAAAGAAAGCTCAGACAAGTCTGTATGGAAGTTTGAAAAAATATTCTGGGTTAATTACAGATGGTTAAGAAAATGATAAACAAACATAACACCTTAATTTTTTTTTTTAATTAAACACTTTGGGTGAGAAAAAAAAATGGTACAAAGGATAAAGGAGAAATGGGAAGTAGTAAGTGGTAACTTCCTATCTTATCTCAAAATCTTTTTACTGTAGTGATGGATACAAATTATTACTTCTACTCATTACTCTGAAAGCAAATATTGGTGAGACTAGAAGGAAAATATAGTAGGTCATTTTCAGCATTTCAGCATTTTATTGCTTTTATCAGGAAAGCAAACATCAAGGAATTGACATAAAGGAAATATTTGTATTCTTTCCTGAAAATTCAGTATGAGCATTAATTAATATTAATTTATGGTGTGGTTGGGGGTAGGAATGTGATTATATCCATCATGTGTAAACTGTATGGGATTCAGATCAATGCTAATTAAAATATCTACTTTGGGGATTTACTTTGAATAGGAAAACTTCTACTAACTTGTTAAGTGAGAAAAACAAAGTTGTTAAATATAGGACTCTATCTGTAAGTTGAGAATCACCTTTGTCATAGATAAAGACTCATGGTAGCTTTGTCAGGTGAATGTGTGTATCAGTTATTAATATGGTCTCTTACTCACAGAGTTGATATGTTGTTTTATAGAATGATTACTTTTATTTTACCTTTTAGGTAAGGAATTGTTTTGAGAAAGAGTTGTTCCTACCTTGACAGAGTAGAACCACTCTATGCCAACTCTCTGTGAGTCTACAGTGGGAGGATTCCAAGTTCAATGCCAAGATTTTGTCAACTTAGCAAGACTCTGCCTCAAAACAATAATTTTTTTAAATAAAAGAGCTGATAATATTAGCTAGTAGTGGAGTGCCCTTAGTACTGAAAGACAAATGGAAAAGGAAAAATTATTCTTGTTTTTTAAAAGGAAGAATTTAAGAATTGATTTTTATGTTATATTTTTAATGATTTTAGACATTAAGCCATAATTTCCCATTACTCAACTAGGGTATCTAGTTAAGTTCAAGTTTAGGTCATATATGGCTCAATTATTTTTATAATAAATGCCTTCAGTATACTCACTGTCTTTAAAGGTAATAATATAATTAAAAATAATATGAATTTTGAATTATATGATCTCTTTTGCTTCTTCATTTTTAAAATTCTAGGTTTAGGGCCGGGCGTGGTGGCGCACGCCTGTAATCCCAGCACTCGGGAGGCTGAGGCAGGAGGATCGGTGTGAGTTCGAGACCAGCCTGGGTTACAAAAGTGAGCTCAGGACCAGCCTCAACTGCATAGCGAGACCCTGTCTCAAAAAGACAAAAAAAAAAAAAAAAAATTCTAGGTTTATAAAATAATATCTAGGTGTCTTTTCTCTTGTGAATATCTGCCTTATTTATTTACTCTTTGATAGATACAACCTAGAGTTGTTTGAAATACCTCTATGCAATGTTAAGCATAGAGCTTCATGAGCCATTGGAAAATACTGTCCAAGTCACACCTTGAAACCTAGGAAATTAGTATAAATGAGAATCTAAATGTATTTCCCTCAAAGTACACATGATGTATAAAATGAATTCAGAAATATTGACATTAATTTGAATTGGAGGTATTTATATTTTGGGGGAGCAATACAGGAATCTGTGGCTATGAATGGTGGAGCTGGAATTCACAGTGGTTTTCCTGAAAAACTACCATGTAGAATTGTTTCTCTACTACTCAGTATTCTGCAGACTATTTTAGTATAATTTTCCTTCTTATAAAAATGGACTTTCACTGTAAAATGAATGTTCATGTGACTGCAAAGATTTGAATGACATACAAACTTGAAGAACAGCAAGATAATTCTTGAAAAATAACTTATCAGCATTCAAAGTAAACAAAAATATCACCATGCTCTGTAGACAGCTATGTAATAAATTGAGCTCACAAACTAAACTTATTTTATCTTCTTATTTTAGATAGGCATTTTCCAAAAACAAACCATATCACTGAAGAATGTGAGAGTGTTTCTTTAGAACCTTCCATGCTTAACTTGAAAGCTCTCAGCCCAGAAGGCTGAAACAGAGCAAGATTATGAAGCTTGAGTGAATAGCTCATTCTTTGCATCCCTGCCTTTGCTAGATGCTGTCATGTGGTGCAAGTCAGAGAAATATTCACTATGATAGCTAATGAAACACTTCCTTTATATTGCACCACCCAGACCTCTGGTTTGAAGCTTGTATGTTGAGCTACCGAAATCTCACAATGTTGGCCTTTGTTCTGGCTCCCAAAGACCACTTCTTGTCCTTTGCAGGGACTACGCTTCATGTACAAATTTGTTAAACCTTTTACTAAAATGTATAGTTCTGTGGCATTGAAGCAACCTCTTCTATGTCCTGTATTGCTTTGTTTGGTTTCCCTGTTATAATTTTGAAATCACCTAGAAATAAAAGGTTTACATTTAAAAAAATAAATAAATAAATAAACCAAAACACTGGCCCTCTTGAAGTTGCTCCCTCTGTCAAATATAGTGACCTTGTAATAATACGTAAGAAAAACTTTATCCAGGATGAAGATAATGGCATCTGAGTTAATTCCACTATATAATCCTCAAGGTAAGAAGTATTAAATGTGACCCAATTGTTATATCTATTTACATTTTATCATGCTGTTAGGTGATTAGCCTTTCTTTCTTTCTTTCTTTCTTTTTTTTTTTTTTTTTTTTGTCTTTTTGAGACAGGGTCTCACTGTACATTTAGGCTGGCCTTGAGCTCAGTTTTGTAGCCCAGGCTGGTCTCGAACTCTCACCGATCCTCCTGCCTCAGCCTCCCTCCCAAGTGCTGGGATTACAGGCATGCGCCACCACGCCCGGCTAATTAGCCCTTCTTTCCCTCACAATTGTTAGATAACACACCCAGCAATACCTCAGAAAAGTGATCTGAAGAACAATCTACAGTAATCAAAAAACTCAGTCCTAAGCACAAATTTAAAATATTGTGAAGTTCCTCAAAATCTGTAAGTTTTAGAAAGAAAAGATTATGCATAGCTCTTCAAACTTAAGTTGCATCAGGGTCTTCATTACTAGTAACGGGACAACAGGCCCCAAGTTTAGGAAAGTTGTTGAAGACTGAGAGAAGCAGCATAGAACGGGGCTCCTCACCAAACACACAAGGGTTACCGTGGTTGCTATTATTTTATAGTTCCACAGTAGACCTAAACAGGGACTCCAAACAAAGAAATTTTCCTAACACTATTTTAGTGAACCTGGACTGTTATGTTTTTAAAATGCTATTGACTGCATAGCTTAAAAATGGTAGGAATTTCTTCTTCAAATTACAGTTTGAAAACTCCCCGATCAAGGTTTCTGACTGGGGAGGGTCCACTTTCAGGTTCGCGGACAGCGCCTTCAACTGTGTCTTCTTCACACGATTGAAGAAGCTAGGGCTCCCTCTGCAGCTTCCGTATCACAGCACTGACCTCAGTCCTGCGGGCTTTGCTCTGTTCCTCAGTGTCCTGCAAAAGGTCCCATTTCCTAACACTATCAAGCGGAGGGTGAAGCTTACATATACGAGCGGAGGGAGAAAGATAAATATTTAGACCGAAGCATGCTGATTCTTCCATAATGAGTCACCCGAACTTTAATATTTGGTTTATCTTTCTTATTCCAAGTTTCCCATTTTTCTTCCAGTTCCTCTATAAATTCTAGCCAAAGTATTAGTAAAATTTGAGGTGTAAAAATATCTTGAACATCCCATAATTATGAGCACACCAGTTAGCACACCTATTAAGCACATGAAGTAAGTGATGAAAGCCTATGAAATCACTGGGCCCTATCATCGCATTACTTCTACCACCTTCATATTCTTCTCAATTCTCAAAATGTAGAGATCTTGCCATCCAGGCCCCTCTTCTGGTGCTTCCAGTCAGGAAACCCAGCCATCACAGCCTCATTCCGTGCAAGTGAATTGGAATTTGAAGCACAAAACCCATTCCTCATTGATTAGTGCATATGCTGAGGTTTGACAGATGCCACTCTGGAACTCTTGAGAGCAGCATCGCATGGTCACCTTATGCCTAGGCTTATCTTCATCTTTTTTCTTTCCTCCACTCATCCTTCTCCTCTGTGTGTGCTCCCACCATTCCAAACTCACGCAACCTGACATAACTGTTCTGTCTTTCATCAATAATTGTTTTTTAATATTCTAAAATGTAAGTGGTCTCCACTAATTTTTTAAATAAACATATTATCATCATTCCTTTCTTATAAAAATAAGGTTACAAATAATAAGACTAAAACCCTGTATTTATCCCATTCTTTTTCACCCCAGACGTGTGCATTAGCCTGAAGTCAGCACAAACATTTGTCCCTCTACCAGCATACTTCAAAATCTATGTGGAGCACTAGAGTAAATGAAACATTCAAAAAACCATTTTCTTATGTAGCTTATACTTACAAGAGTGGACCAAAAACAGGCATAATAAATAAGGAAATCACATTAGAAAGTGTGGCAGCGGTTCTCAACCTGTGGATCGCGACCCCGGCGGGAGTCGAAAGACCAAAACACAGGGGTTGCCTAAAGCCATTCTGAATCATAACTGTAGCAAAATTATAGTTTTGAAGTAGCCACCAAAGTTTTTTTTTGGTTTGGGGTCACTGCAACATGAGGAACTGTATTGCAGGGTCACGGCGTTAGAAAGGTTGAGAACCACTGACCTAGAGGAAACCAAAGCAAAAAGAGTGCACAAGAGTTTTGAGGAGCCTTGTGGTTTTAACATATGGCTCAGGGAAGGCTCTCTGAAGTGAAATTTCAAAGAAAACATGGAGGACAGGAGGCAATGAGTCATAGAGTTTTGAAGAAATGTTTCACAGCCTGAAGAAATAGCGCTTAAAGCAAAGGCCTTCCATTGACAGCATGTCTGGTATATACGACAAAGATGCTTTGAGCAGGTTAAATGAATTGGAGGCTAGTCATGGAGAGTTAGTGAAGATCCAACCAGGTACGCCCTTATGGACTATTGTAAGCTATTGGATGTTCCTCTCACAATAGCAATAACCATGAAACTATCTGGGCAGGCATTTGAACAGGCTATGCCTGGGTGGTGTGACAGATTTCTGTTTGGGGATAGATGAATGAGGTGGGTGTCAGAGAATCATGATTAAGGCCACTCTGCTACTCATTTCATGAACTAGAATCTTAATAGTGGAAGTCACAAGAATTGATCTTATTTTAAAGACATTTTGAGCTATGAGGTTAAAAGGTTTCTTGATGGTTTGGAATGAGTGTAAGAATATAAGTTTAAAAAAAGAGGCAAAATCAGAAGGTTCAAAGTATCAGTCATGGAATAAGAAAGACTCTGGATAAAATAATCAGAAGGGAAAAATGTAAGTACAGTGTCAGAAATTTCAATTTTGAGGTGCCTCTTAGGCACATAAGCATTGATATTAAAGAGGTTTGAAGAAGATGAGCATGAAGAGAAAAGATTCTCTCTGGCAACACAGAAAGTCATAAGCATAAGAGTAGAATTTTAAGTTACAAGTCTGGAGGAGCTCAGAAGACCAACATTTATAGATGAGAAGGGAAATAAGGAAGCTCATGTGCTACCATCAAGAGATGGGATGTGATAAAAAGCCAACACAGGGCAGTGAAAGGGGTAGTAAGGTGTGTTGGGCTAACACCTGGTGGACAAGTTGTAACTGCTGAACTCAGTCAGTGTGGTACTGGGTATGGAGGGCCCACCTGAGGATTGTTGCCAACAGAATAAAAAGAGACAGAACCGGTGAAGAAGGAGTGGTGAGGGGAGAAGAAAGGATGAGGAAAAGGTAAAGGAGGAAGAGGTGGAGGAGGAGATGTTAGGTAGCTGTGGGTTCTCTTTGGGCTGTTGATTGTCTTGAAGGAACTTCTCATGCTGGCTTTCCTGATATGAACTTAGCTGTTCTCATCATCAAAGAAGCTTGGGAACTTGTTGTCACTGGGAATGGCTATGCTTCACTTTGAGGGAGCTTTGGTCTTTATTGTGAGCATAACTTCCTGGCTCCAAAGGGTAAGATGGGACACTCGTCCATGTTCTGCAGAAGCCTATCACTCTGGCTTTCCTGACAGGAACTTGGCTGTTATTTTCAGCGGAGCTCAGGACTTCACTATTGCTGAGAATGGCTGGGGTACTTTGCAGGGGATCTCTGGTCTTTGAGTGTCTCTTCCTGGCTCCAGTGCAGATCTCTCAGCCTGCTGGCACAGATCCTTCATCCCAATGGCACAGATTTTCTACCTTCCACCACTGAGCTGTGAGCCTTCCCAGTGCAGTTCCATTAAGCAAATTTTTGTGAGATATTGTCATGGGCTGTAGGTCTTCGGCTGGATCCACGCAGGACATTGCCATAGGTTCCAGGCCCTCTGGTGTATTCTTTTGGTTTTTAATGTGTGGATAGATTTCCTGAAGTCTTCTGAACTTGTCTCTTTGAGTGACTACTATAACTATAAAATTATCCTGTAAATGATGTCCTATATTGTTTCCCTTGCAAATCCTGACTGTAATACAAGGGAAATACTGTACAGAAAACCAGGAGAGTGTGGTGTCCAGGAATCCACATGATAAAAGTATTTCATAGAGAAGCAATCAGCCATGACTGTAAGTAAGGTAAGAAAGGATTCACCATGAAATTTATTAATATAGATGACTTTGGTGGCTTTAACAAGGATGATTATGAAGTCACATGTATCAAAATTTGATGGTGGGGCTGGGGAGATAGCTCAGTAGAGTAAGTGCTTGCCTGGCAAGCTCAAGGGCCTGAGTTGTTCAAGCCCCGGTGCCACCAAAAAAAAAAAAAAAAAAAAAAAAAAAAAGAAAAAAAGTTGATGGTAATTTGTTTTAAAACAACCAGAACAAGGACCAGCCAAAGAGCTTAGTGGATTAAAGCACCTGCAAACAGGCATAAGGGTCAGGGGTTCGGTCCCCAGGCCTGTTGTGCCAGCCCTGCTCCCCAGGGCATACTGAGAGGGAAATTGAGACTGGGCATGGTCATGCATGTCTGTAATCCCAGCTCTTGGGAGGCTATAAAGAGACAGATCACTCTGAGTCCACTCTAGTAGTGAGATCCTGAACACCCTGTAGACTCTTCCCTAAAATAAAAAAATAAAATAGGAAACACAGGACAGAAAACAGAGAGGATCCATACAGGATCCTCCATGCATCCATGCATAATCCATCCATGATTATGAACTACTTTCTAAAATGTTTATTATAAAGGGCAACACAAAGAGATGCAAGCGAAATCGAAAGAGAAATGTTTTTAATATATGAAAGAGGTAACACTCATGCATGTTGATGAGCAATCCACTAAACAGAAAATATGAAGATGCAGTAGAGCAGAAGAAAGATATAGAAATGATATTGTATCACACACAAGCGGAGTGGTAAATACATACATAAAATTTGATATTTAATTTGGAAATATAAATAAATGTTTTTGTTGATATTTGTGAACAATATTTCATTAATAACTATAGTCAATGTTTGAATGTAGTAACTCTGTGGATGCTAATGACTGTTACATTAGTAAAACCAATATGTGCACGCTGAGAAAATGGGAATTTAGCCAAATTCTACTTTTGTGGTTAACTGAGCTAAGCTAAGTCCCTTGAAAATGTAATTACTTTCCAAAAAAGTAAATGATTTCCTCTAACAAACCAAATAAAAAGCATATGGATGATGAAATACCTACAATGCTCCCTGGAAAATTTATCATTTCATTCTAAAGATGGCCAAGGTTCTCCCATTGTGATCATGTATTATCGAGATTTTGAACTTCCTGCTATGTGAATAGGACAACAAATGTTACCTTTTTTCAAGCAAGAAAGATACATATTTTGGGAATTTTTTGTACCAGGAATCAAACTCAGGACCTTATGCTTTCATGCAGGCACGTGTGCCTCTGAATTATGTGCCAGGCAAGATACATATTATAATTGCACTTTCTGCCCATTTTCAAAATATGACAAAACAAGAATTTCAAATAAATTTTAGTGTATTAATCTATTTTCCTTATTTTTATGTTGATCCATTTCTAATATTTTCAAAAGCCAATGACTAGTGAATACATTTTTTGTACAGTACAAAATAGTGAGTGTTGGCAATCTTAGAAGAGATGTATTTACCTGTAAAATTCTGACAATAAGAGCAGATATTTCTATCACATATACTATAGTTTATATAGATCATATTTATGACATTTCTACCATGACAGTAAGTTACTGTGAATGATAGAATCTCTAAAAAAATTTATGTTTCCATTTTGGTTATATTTTCTTTTCTTTTTAGATTTTATTTATATTTTATACATGGTCCACAGGGTTTGCAAGGTCTCATTATACAGATTGGACTTATAGCAATCTTTCCTGCTTTTCAGCCTTCCAAGCGCTGGCACTGCAGGAGTGCACCATGATGCCCAGTCTCAACTGCTGTGTCAGCCCACCCTAAGAGGGCAGCTGGCATGGTAGACTGGGGATCAAACCCCTAGTCCTTGTGTCTGCCTAAGCAAGCACTTTAATCTGCTGAGCTATCTAGACAGCTCAGGATACATTTTCTTTTTCTTTTCCTTTTTTTGTATTTTTAGGGAAAGGTCTGCAGGGTGTTCAGCATCTCCCTACTAGATTGGACTTGTAGTGATCCACCTGTTTGCAGCCTCCCAAAAGCTGGGATTACAGATGTGTGCCACCGCACCCAGTCACATTTGTCATCTCAGCACAACCTGAGGGCGGGCCAGCATGGCACAGATACATTTTCATCAAAAGTTTAAACCTATAAAGTCAACTTATTCAATTGATCTAAACTTTATAACAAAATTTCCATTGGCAAATCTAATCCTCACTGTCAACCAATCACCCCAATTTAATAAACATCAACATGCTCCCTTTACCAACACTTTTGAATTCCAATTCTTGTATAGATTAAAATTAAGGTAAATTAGGTGCAGGGAAGATAGCTCAGTAGAATAAGTGCTTATCTGACAGTTGCAAGATCCTGAGTGCAATCTCTGGTACTGAAAAAAATAAAATTTAAAAAACGTAAGACAGGTAAGCACATATACAAAGATTTTTTTCATTGCTAAGACTTTTCCACCTAGATAAAATAAAACACTGCGCCTATGTTTATTTCTTACTAAAACTCTCTGAATTGTTCTCAATGAAATTTTATACACAGAAGTAATGCACCTTATTGCCACCTCTAATGTGAAGCCATCTCTAATGTGAAAACTCAAACTGTCCTGAAACATCCTGTCTCAGTTTCTCTTCTTTTGTTGCTGGGACAAATACCCAACACCCAAAATAAAGGAAGGAAAGGTTTATTCAGCTCACAGTTAATGCAGGTTTCAGTCCATACTTGACTGACTCCAAGGCTGAGTGGCACAGGGCAGAGAGCAGCAGTTCATGGTGGCAGAACAGAAACACTCGCAAAAGGCCAACAATAGCAACCAGCCAAGAACAGTAACAGAGAGAAGCAGCGTCTGTTTCTCTGTCTCTTATATTACATTCAGGCTCTCTGCCTCAGGATATATATCTCATGCCTCACCCATAATCCTTGGATCACTCATAATCTCAGTGGATCGTGAGTTAAGCTCCAACTCTAGAAGTCCCCGCCCCATGATTACATGAGGCTTTGGAGAGACAACTCGACACAAACCATAACACATCCTAAGCACATCATGCAAAAATTAAGCCTCTGGGTTAATGTTTGGCTATTGTATTTTCAGGATGGTTGGCTGCTCTTTGGCTAGCCTCTGGAGGCTTTATGGTACAAATACATCACTTGTCTCTTATCTTATTAGCACTTTTTGTGCAGAGTAAATATAATAATTATTTTCTGGATGAATATAAATGCTTCTGTCTATTTGTATGTGTTTTTGAGACAGGCCAGATAGCCATATTTCAAAACAATGGAAGGATAAAAATAAAAGACTATGCATTCCTGAATTCACTCTTTAGGCTCTAGCATTTTCAAGTGATCCTTGAAAATCCAAATGTATTATATCTCCGGATTGCCTTTGTCTGTTTTGGCAGTTATGTTTCCAGAGTTCTTCTGGAGATTAGGTTAGTATGAGCTTCTATTCCTGAAACTACACAGGCCTATTTTTATCAACCTGTTCATTTCCAGATGCGTTTCCACCACATCCTGTAATATGGTTTAAAATTTTTATTCCTCCAGTGTTTAATGCATCAAGCTTTTCACAACTGCTTGTGTCGTATCTATGAGTTACACTCTGTGTGTCGCCTACGCAGCAGTGTTTCTGTATGACTCACTGGGACAGTTCATGGAAATAAAGAAGCACAGATGATGGAAGTTTAACTGTACGATTGAAGCAATTAAATTTGCTTGCCTCATTTAATGCCTTATTAAATGTTTTGAAAATTAATATAAAAGTGACTCCTAATATAGTTTGTGATTTTCTACAGGATAATGGGTTTCTGAGGAAAAGACATCTCCAAAGTGTTGAGTTTTTTATAATACAATTATTTCACCTGCTGTGCAGTGTTTTCTTTTATTATTCATACACTCATCACCTCATTAAGCCTGATTACTCAGTGATGGAGTTTATCTCCTATTTTCAAAATCCAACCTAAAGTGATTCCTACATAATATATTATTTCCTTTCTTTGCTTTTACTACTAATTTTTGCCATCCCTACAGTAAGAAATCTTTATAAGTAAAGACTCATTTCATATCTTTTAATTAGTTGGTTAATTCTAACACAATTTTATGGGAGGGAAAAGTTCAAAACTAAGATAAATTCATACTTCATAAGTATTGAGGATTGGATAGAGAAAGACAGAAAAATCGGACATGGAAATTAAATAAATTTAATCGCTGTTTCACTGAATATATGCTCAAATTTTTTTTCTCTAGCACAGAAAATTATTGTCTTTCTTCCCTTTTTTTTTTTTTTGCCTGTTTGCGACAGGGTCCCACTATGCTATTGTGGCTGGCCTTGAGCTTACTTTGTAGCCCAGGCTGATCTCAAACCCGCAGCAATCAACAATCCTCCTGCCTCAGCATCCCGAGTGCTGGGATTACAGTTGGGTACCAACACATGCAGCCAGAACAGTATTTTCTAAAGAACATTTCAATTGATAGAATATAATATCTTTCTCCTGTGTCTTTTTCTTTTTTTCGGAACTGGGGATTGAAATTAGGCCCTTGCACTTGTCAGGCAAACACTTATCCTACTGAGCTATCTTCCCAGCTCCCCATGTCTCATTTTTAAAAAATGAGTCAACAACAATATGAATTAACATAAACTATATTATATTTTCTACTGGTTCTCTTCAGTTTATTAATGTATTTCTATGTTTCAGAGGGTGGTGTCTCTTATGACACAATGTCAAATAAAGTCTTCTAAACTCCATCACAAATTGTTATTGCAAGTTCCTTTTTCCAGAAGTGGTAGCATTTGTACACCATTTATCATTTTATTATTGTAATTAAGACAAACATTTAACAATATTTTGTGAGCATCTATTATATGCCAAGAGATGTCAGTGAATTAACGTAGGTATAGTGAAGATTTCTTTTCTTGAATAAGCTACAGTCAAACACACTGACTTTGGAGACAGTGTGCATCTCAAAAGTCATGTAGGTCAGAACACATGTCAAATGGAACTGGAGTACAATACTTTAATTCTCTACCATTTACAAATGAAGAACTCATTGGGAACATCTAAGCAAATGTCTCCAATGTCCTTTCTTTTATTTTTATATGCACTCATTTTATGTTCTTTGTAGTTTGTGATTTCAAAAATCTCCCGTCATTCATTATTCCCATATTTAATTCAATAACCTCAAAATTTTTTTCCAATTACTATCTTTTATTTCCCCTCTTGAAGTAACAATCACTCCATTCAATTTTATATTTAACTGCTCATACACAACTAGGATACATATGTTGAATTTGTGAGTGTTAAAATGTCTATTATGGAACACAGAATGCTATGGATATGTAGAAGAGAATTAGCTCACATATTAAGGTGCAAGGTGGAGCAAGGACACAGGTAATTATGTTTGACATAAAGAACTAATAACAAATATATGCTAGGCACTGTGCAGATACAGATAGACATTTCTCAAAGCAACAAATCCTTTCAAGTAACTTGTTATTTAAAAGAATAGTCTCATATATACTTGAGAATCACAAAATGATATTTTAAGTGCTGTTTCAGATTGATCTATGTATAACTACGGGGCACTTTGGAGAAACATGAAAAGTTGGTAAAGCTTGAATAGAATTTTGAAATTGATGGAATTTCATCCAGCATAAAAGCAAGGGAGTTACATGCATTAAAGGAATGGAAGTGTTTGAAATGGATGAATGATAAAGTTTTTGGTGGTAGCAATGAGTATCTCATAATGGTTTCACCATTTGCTGACAGGTACTAGCAAAAGAGAAGGGGGGAAAAGAGGAACTAGTGATGTGAAAGTAGGAATTGGTACAAGCATAGATAAGGGACTAAACAGTAGGAACTAGTTAAACTAACAAACACATATAAAATTCACTGTTCTTGCAAACTTAAAAAATACGCCATCTTTATGCATGAGCTATGTCTGTCTTCACTGTCAAGAAAGATAACACTATACATTTTTATAGCAGTTGGAGAGATACAATATACTCAATCCTTTGAGGACAGAGAAAAAAGACACAGCAAATCATTTTCTTGGGACCGGGAGATGATTAGTAAAACACTGATTCATGGATGCAGGTTCCATCCACCATGTTAAGGGCATAGGTACTCATCTTTCCCTTACTGTGTTTTGTGACTTATGTGTCTCAAGGGTACAGAGTCCTTCTTATACTGTATAAGGCTGTATAGTTTTGTATGATGCTGAAAACTTTGGTTTTTATTTTTAAAGCCATACCAATATCTAATAATGGATCAATAGTAATGGCTAAGTATCTCTGAAAATTTAGAAAAAAAATCTACTCAGTTGCTTAACAACTGCTAAATTGAAAACAGCATGTTTCAACAGATTAAACTGCTTGTAGATACATCAGTTACATCATTCACATCCCATCATATAATGGGAAGTTTTACTCATCATTTAATTAAAGTAAACCTATGTTGTAAATCCAGTTGATTCATCTAAAAATTTCAAGGAATTTATGTAATAGATATTTATAACATGACTGTAATTAAGCTAGAAGTTTAAAATGTAATTTAAGAAAAAAATTCTTTAAAAACTTCTTCATTTCAGCATACATAGGATGTCTAATTCAGGAAATGGTGAATCGTTTTAACAACATACAGTATCATTGAGACTCTGGCCAAGTTATGACTGAAACCATAATAGAAGAATAAAATGTGAAAATCAGAAAGAAGCTTAAATATTGAAGTATCAATCTGTTGTACACATGCCTTACCTTCTAATGATGCATTTATCATCAAAATTCATGATAGACAGAGAAGACTATGGGTTAAAAAAAACCTAGAGGAACAGAGGCCTCTGGTATTTTCTTAGTTTGCACAAAGTTTCCATGAGAAGACAGAAATGTCTCAGTGGTCCATAGATAACACAGCCAGTTTCTATAAGTGAGACATCTGGAAAGTGATTTCAAATTGCACCTTAAATATAATCTTGTAAGTTTTCAGCTAAATATGCTTTTGAAATATTTGTCTATTGTATCCAATAGGAAGGATGTAATGTAATCTGGCTCTGCTTTTTTAAAGTGTTTCAGAGTATACCATTACACTAAAACAGTTTCTGAAGACTGAGACTCATAAACGTTTTACATTTCAACTTATAAATAGTAAACAAATTCTTGAATTTTAGGCCTATACTGAATGTTTGAGTACAAATTAAAGAAATATGTTAGACCATAAAGTTCCATGTACATTTAGAATCTATGGTATTCTGAAACTATTGCTGAGGCAGAGACTAATGACCAAAATGAGAAACCACAAGTTGATAGTGGGCCCCATATATACTATACTCTTTACACAATTTTTTAAACTATTGTTTACTTTACAATGGATAAAAAATTATTTTAAAAATCTGCACAAGGTTTTTTCCTTTTATTTTTGTTTATCTTTTCTCTTTTTTGTGCTTTAGGGAAGGGTCTACAGGTGTTCAGGATCTCACTACTATGAGGATCTGCCTGTTTACAGCCTCCCAAGAACTGGGATTACAGGCATGCCACCACTCCTAATCTCAGTTGCTGTCACAGCACACTCTGGGGACATGGCCAGCATACAGGCCTGAGAAGATTTTTTTTTTCTTAATGTCTTTCTTGATTCTTTGCAATATGGCTTGGAAGCCAACATACACATCTGTGGTTAACCATTGTGCATGCCTGATATGCCAATGTGCTTTTCACTTCAATTTTTAAAATGTGTTTAATAGGTTTTGTAACATTTTATGTACCAAACATATGAAACTAATAGCTTTCAAGTGATTTAATTACTATGAATAATGCTACAATGTTCCAAAATTGTTTGTCTTTTTGAGACAGGGTCTTGCTATGCAGTTCAGGCTGGCCCTGAGCTCACTTTTGTAGCCCAGGCTGGTCTCGAACTCACACTGATCCTCCTGCTTCAACCTCCCAAGTTCTGGGATTACAGGTGTGAGCCACCACACCCAGCCCAAAATTTTTTAACCTCGTAGGTAAATAAAAGGTATCATACAAACAAGAAGTATGTTTATTGTTGGTCAAATATGAAGTGATTTATCTTAATATAAATGACTTAGCTAGATGTAGCATTTTAATTTTGGGTTCTAAATTTGTTCCTCATCACTGGTGTCATCACTTGGCTAAATGTTCTTGAAATGCACTAAACCAGGACAGACGAAGCATATTAAATCAATGAAGTCGAATAGAACCACAGAGTCAGATTATGACAGGATGAGGGCTGAAGAGACTAAGAAGTGTAGTCCTTGGTGCACAGTGCACCATAAACAAATTCTGGAGCCGCTATGAGACTTGTGACACAAAAGAAAAGAGGAAGCCTAACGAACAAAGGTGGCTTGGAGAAAAGCTTGTGTTTCTTGATCACATTTATGGCACTGAAACTTTACAGTTCTTCACTTTGTGAATCTATTCTTCCAACCTTGAAACAACATTTTGCTCTCATTTAAACAAGATATTCATAGCATTTTATTTCTCTCTAGTTGGCATTCCCTTCTAGGAGGTCGACTACATTATTTTTAAATGCTGAAGTTTAAGTTTATGTATGTACCTTTGTTCATAGTTAATAAAAATATGATGAAGTATCTGATATGTGCTCACTGTCTAGCACTGAGTATAAAACAACGAATAAAGAAACAAAATCTCTGGTCCTGGCAGAGAGGTCTGTGTTACCATTCAGGTCCAGGAGGGGCTATTAACTTTTAATTCTCTGAAAACAGCAGAGCCTGAAGTTGCCAGAGTACCTGCTCTGTGGCTTTTTCATGGTAACTATTCATGGAGATATCAAATTCCTCGTTTATACAGCATTACCAAACACAGAGTCTGAAATGCCCAAGCTAATTTTCCTAAACAAGTAAAGCTCACATTGAAAAATGGCCAAATATTTTCCTATTTTCATGGACAACTTTTAAAACAAATTGTACAGCGATTCTGTTTTTATTGACCTACCTGTTGAACAACTCTTCACACTTAAGCCAGTGCTCAGAGTTATGACCCACATTATAACTTATGCCAGGAATGTGAGCAGCAGTACAACCTGATGGGCTTCTTTTACAGTACAGTACTTAGATTTTTGTTTATTGTACTGCATTGTACAGGTCCGTACTTTCCTCTTTCGCTATGCATTATAGCTCTTCATGTAAGAACTATGCAAACAAAAGCAAGGTCATCAAATGGGAGTTTCCTTTGATTATTTACATTAACAGAACAATGTACATTCTATATACAATTCTAACAAACTAGTGACAAGATTGAAACCTGGCTGTTAAATGAGGAATATCTATATATTAACATACCTTGCTAACTATGATGATCAGACTTATTCTTGATGACTCCATTTTATCTTCTTGAATACAAACTATTTAGCTTTTGTTAAAGTGCTATGATTATATACAGGGCCCCAAGTCGCATACAAAACTGGGCAATCAATGAGCAGCCCCAGCTGCTACATTCCTTAGGTTCTTTTTTTTCTCTGACTTTTTGTAAGTCTTTTCTTATATTCTATAGGGTCATAATTCTTCCATCTCTGTACCTATGAATATCCTGAAGTTCATTTTCTCATGACAAAGTACTGTGCTTTATCTACTATATACAGATTAGCCACAGAAATGAACATACCAGAAATAAGGACAGCATACATATAAATTCAAAATGACATGGTAAAACCAAAAATTTTAGAAACAACAAATCCAGCATTGGTGAATTCCATAAGAATTTCAGGTTCTGCTCATTCATGCGGGCTTCCAACCTTGGCGCTGCAAGTACCTGCACACTAAGCAGCCTTCCATCCTCCTTCTGTGTTGGAAAACATACTTAATAAAGCAATGTTTTCTGTAGAAAGCAAAAAGAATTTCAGGGAAAAGCTAACAGCAACACTATGAGTCAGTGGTGGGAAATGTAAGAGGCAATGTGCAACAAGATATTTTAAAGTATGTTTTGAATAATGAAATATAAATAACATTTTGTATACATCAATAATAATACTTAAAAATACATTTATCATGATACCTAACTATCTGAACTAAAAACCTTCATAGCAGAAGTTTACCATTCTGATCAGAATCTAAAGGGTCTATGGGGAACTGTCAAACACTGTACTGAAATTTTTCAAACAATAATAGCACTCAAGAGATTTGGTTTCCTTCAAAATTGTCTGTATTTTAACAACAAAAGACTCATCAAGAAAAGATCTGACAATTTGTCTATTATTCTGCCATTTTTTGAAAGATTTGTATCCAACTCTCAGGCAATTTACCCACCATCTGAACGCATGACAATTGATGAACAACTTGTATCATTTTGTGGTTGTTGTAGCTTTTGGCAACATGCCAAGTAAAACTTCCTTATATGGCATAAAAATATTTGTCCTGGTAGGTACAATGACATTTTACACCTTAAATTCAAAAGCTGATCCCAGAACTGGGCCACCAGCTGTTTATTTGTGCCAGAATAAACCAACAATATGCTGTTATAAGCACATTAGCGGCGCCTGTTTCTAAAAGTAACCCGAATAGCATATTCTACAGTCAGTTTACTAGTTGCCTATTAATTTTACATTTACTAAAAGAATACCAGTTGACCATCACAAGAACTATCCACAAGAACAAACTTAATATCCCTGTTAATATGCTGTAAATACACAATAGAGAAATGTATAGTAAAATTTTGAATTCATATATGATGAGAAACAAAGTAGTAATGATATTATCAAAATTACATCTATGCTATGTAATGACTTGAAGGTTATCCTGGACTGCATAACAAAACCCAGTCACAAAAAAAAATTGGTAGTGAATCTTCAATGAAAATAAAGCCATGGGGGTATAGCTCAGTGGTAGAGCATTTGACTGCAAATAAAGCCAGAAATAGTCACATTCTACAACAAAACAAAAAGTAGAGTAGGTGTTATTGAAGACTTGGCTATGATGTAACTTGAAACACAAAGCATTGACAATTATTGTGTTTAACCCAGTTCTAAATGTGTCAGGAAAGAGTAATTTCATAGTTTACAAAGAAAATAACAACATAAAATATCACGGAAAAATCTTAGAGAATTGGAACTGGAAGTGATAAATGATCAACTAAAGCAGAGGAAGAACAATATATGCATATGCATATATATATATATATATATATATATATATATATATATATATACCTGAAGAACTCTCCCGAAGAATCAAAGAATTCTGGAGCAGACCCATGAACAGACAGAGGAAACATCACAAGAGTCTTCATGGAAAATAGGAAGGCCAGCAGGATGTCAAGTGTGTTGTACCAAAAAAGACAAAGAAATAAAACTTATGCTCTATCAACTTACATGGTACTTATTTATGGAATATGCTTTTTTCATGTATGAAGACTGCCTTAGGTGTAATGATTGAAGCAAATATTTTTTTTGTGGTAAAATTTTGTTTTTATGTTAACTGTAGCTCATGTAAGAAATTATTTCTGTTGTCATTTTCTAGATTTTGTAAGCAAGGTAAGCAGCTGATATATGGCAGATATCAAATATACTATCTGATGACCGATGTTGTGGAAAGTCTGAAAAACAAGATGAATACAACTGCAAAAAGTCTTTTTTTCTTCTTTTTTTAATGTATCTAGTACAGGGTCTGCAGGGTCTCATTACACAGATCGGACTCAAAGTGATCCTCCTGTTTTCAGCCTCTCAAGGGCTGCGATTACAGGCCAGCGCCACCATGCCTAGTCTCAGTTGCCATCTCAGCACACCTCAGGAGCAGGACCGGCACTGCATGCAGTGGGCAAAGGGTAGGTGGGGGTTGAGCTCCTGATCCCACATCTACCTAAACAGGCACTTTAGTGAGGCGAGCTATGTGGCCACCCCTTAAGAAGTCATTTTTGACCCGTTGATGGAAAGAGAATGTTTTTATCTGCCTTGATTTTGTTTTCTTGATGTAAAAATAACAGAGATCCTTCTAAACACGAGTTTCTGTTTAGATGTAGCAAATTGGTGTTATTTTAAAATAAGCTGATGATTTTTATACTTTAACATGCTTTAAATGGAAGCTTAAAGACTTATAAATATACAGCCTTACTAATTGCATCATGTCTAGCTTTTATAGGTCCTGTGGTAGTATATTGGCTTCTTTACAAGAAAGATGTTAACAATTTGGAAGTTTTAACATAAAATTCTTCTTTTGCCAGCAATGTGCAAGAATGATGTGTTCAAAATACGTATTGCTATTAAAACAGATCCTTGGATACACTGAGATAAATTTTGAGCCACATATGGCCTACTACTACTTCAGAATTACAAAAGATTAAAAAGTTTGAAGATGCTCTATATCCATGAATTATTTTATTCAGTTATGTAGATATGTAATAACATTTCTTCAAAAATTACTATTGGATAACAGGTCTAGGCCTCTTAATAAGGCCAGCTATGACTTTGAAATCATGAGGACTTATGGGTTAATTGAGGAAAAAAGTAGCCTGAGTTTAAGTTGTTCCTGACAGTCAATGTTTTGTCAGCTGTATGTCATTTAACTTCTTAGAACCTTATCCTGATCATTTCTAAAATGATGAGTAACTACGTTGTTAATTTGTATAGTATGAAGAAGTTCCAATTAAAGACTCTGAACAAACTTCTTTCTTTAGACTTTAATTCCTCCTTCATAGTAGCCATGCCCCAAAATCCACACATCTTCCACTCATCATTCTGAGATACACTGTAAGAAATTCAACTCTGCAAGTATCATCTCATGACCCATGGATTTCCCCACCCCCTCACTCAGGCCACCTTGTCATTTCCGATGTGGAGCCTCCCGACTTCATTTTCCTCTCATTGGAAGCACACCCTTCCACTCTTCGTGTCACACATCAGAGGTACCTTTCATTCATTACCTGTGACATGCAAGTTACTGAGCTTGATTGCAATGTTGTGCATGGAAGAAGCTGGTGCTAACTACTGTTCATTGTTACTGTCACTGATGACAAAATGAAACTTTTCTTTCCTGGAACTAATCTAAAAGCTACATGAGTGACAAGACCATGCCTGTTATCTCACTACTGATGACAACATGGACATAAGAACATATTAAGAACTCAAAAACTTCTTGCTAATGATGATGTGACTCTACACCTCCTTGAAAAGGCAAGCATATGTCTGGTTCCATCTATAAGGCTAAAATGGAACTGGAAACAATACTAAATTGCCAATCAATCAGTCTGATAAGCATGTTCATATAGCAATAGATATTTTAGGAGTATGCATTAATAATGTACTTCAAAATACAGCATAGTGATTTATATAATAAACTCTGATACAATAAAATGAAACTTGTGATCCTCATGACTCAGTTTCTAGGAACTCAAGACCTTCATTAAGAAAAGCAGACATGCTCTTCTTTTCTTGAAAAAAATAATGTAAAATAGATGGAACCAGACATAAGTTATTTCCAGATATTTATTATGTAAACTACTATGCTATATTTTCAAGTACATTGTTATATTCCTAGGTTCTCTCTCCTGGAGTCATGGGAATATCTGAACAGCAATCCTGCACAGCCCGGACATTGAGGCCTAGTAATTAATGAGTTCTCAGAGGGCCTCAGTTATGTCCCAAAGATGTCATAGCAAAACATAAACAACCAAAAACTAGTGACGATGGTTGAGAGTGGATTGCTTAGTGTTATCCTCATCCTAGGAGAAGCTGAAATACATGTAAGTTTAGAAGGAAAAAACATAGATGAAAAGGAATGCTAGTAGGTTGTTCTTGAAATACCCTATAAATACCAGAATCGTATTCTCAGAAACATTTTACCAGCATTCTCATTTACCTTTCATTTTCTTATTCCCATTCATCCCATTAAATAAGTTAGTTTGATATCGATGGCCCTGAAGAAAGAAATGGGTGAGAAAAAGACAGAGAAAGAAAGTCACTTTTGGAGGTGTAAAGCCTCTTCCATCTCTAATTGGACCTTTGCAAGTCCTAAGCATCCTCTAAAGAGTCTAGGGAATGATAACATCACCTAAACTCAGGCTTCCACCAGACTCAACAATAGTGGGCTGCAGGAGGGCTCAATGCCTCTTAAACCGATAGAAGCTAACTGTGTCAATTCTAAAAAATAGAAGACATAGTCTTTTTTCTTTTATATTTCTTTTATATTTATGTTTACATATAATCTATAATAATCTTTCTAAAACTGAGGGTGTAGAATGTATTTATTTTCTGTATTTAGGACAGGGTCTACAGGGTCCCACTATGGAGATGGACTCATTGTGATTCTCCTGTTTTCAGCCTCCCAAAGAGCTAAAATTGCAGGCATCATCACTCTGTCTTAATTGTTAGGCAGGAACTTTAGTCCACTGAGCTATCTAGCTGGCCCCATGTAGAATATTTCCATTCTTGCTTAAAGAGAGCTGAGCTGAGGCTTTCATTGTATGTACCACTAACACAGTATTTATTTATTTATTATTTTTTTTTTTCTTTTTGTCTTTTTGAGACAGGGTCTCACTATGCAGTTGAGGTTGGCCTTGAGCTCACTTTTGTAGCCCAGGCTGGTCTCGAACTTGCACCAATCCTCCTGCCTCAGCCTCCCGAGTGCTGGGATTACAGGGGTGAGCCACCACGCCCGGCAAACACAGTATTTATTTAGAGGAATAAATTTTATCCTTACTTAGAATTTTTTCCAGAGATTTTATTAGTATGAAATAAGGGATTAACACATTACTCTTATTAATACTTTAATTTACAGATACTAAATTGTTAGTGTCAAGTTTTACTTTAAATACAACTCATTTTAAAATTACCGTATTAGTCTTTTGAAGTGCTATAAGAAAACACGGTAGACTCAGTGGCTTGCACAATTGATAGGGACTGCCTACAGTTCTGATAGTTGAAACATTCGAGATCAAAGGGCAGATGGTGTGGGGTCCTCTGTTGAAGAACTGCTTCCTTGCGAGTAGCTGCCACCTTCTCCACTGCTGGCTTTGTTCTGAAATGGCAGGATTGAGCTCTGTTGTCTCATAGTCTTCCTATCAGGGCATAAAGCCCATTGACAAGGACTCGCCTTTCTAACTTCAACTAAACCAGTTAATCTCCAAAAGGAGCTCCCTCTAGATACAATCACAGAGGGGTTAATGTTTCAACATATGAATTTCAGAAGGAGCCAAATTCACCCCACAGCACATGCAAGAAATATGTATGAAGATTTTTTTTAACCTAGTAAGCTACATAATATGACTCCAATATTAAATGTCATAATAGTTTGGATCTGAAACTAGATTTGTTTTGTATTAAAAAATCTTGATAGAACACATTCTTCCTTTTTATTAAAATATGAGTGCTAATGTAAAATTGGAACAATGTGTCATCTGATTTACTACATTCTGGGTCAAGTGGTGACAGAAGTATTCAGACAACCTGCCAGGTTCTGTTAGACTACGCCCAGAGCTCCACAGTCTAAGACAGATGCAGGCTGAAAGTTTGACTCATAGACCTGTGGTCTGGCTCATGGTCATGCTCCACATATCTGGAAACATCCACTCACCCCTCCCCACACACACATACAGACGGAGCCAAGAGACACAGAAATGTCTTCAAAGAATGAAAGCAAAAACCAAAAAAATGACAATCTTCTACAAATTTCTTCCATCTCTTAGAGAAGCAACCTGGTATTTCCTTTTGTGATTTGTATTTCAAGGAATTTTTAGAATTCAGCAGTAAGATTTTTGCTACATTATCTCATGCTTCTATTTCCTTTTTCAAAATGGATGTATTAATAGCTGCGCCAGAACTACTGAAGGACTGGGAGAGGACACAGAAGCCTAGTATGAGAGGATACTAAAGGGTACACTGCACAGCATTACTGAAGGTTGTGAAAACAATTCTTATGTTCTCACTTTTGTCTTTAAGTTCTCAGGTGCCATCATGCTTCATTCAGTGCTTACGGCCACCCCCTCAAAAAATTTATCTCTGTTCCACTTGTGTGTGCATATGAATTCCTCATTATTATCTCCTCCTCTTCCTCCTTCTCGTCCTTATCCTCATCCTCCACCCCTCCTCCAGAGGAGAATATCCACCCTAAGCAAAATTTCTGTTCTTTATAGTACAGGAATAGGTGAAAATACTACAGAAATGTGATTTTCTGATAGGCTTTCATCCCTTCTCTCTGCAGCTCTTTTTTTTTTTTCTTTAATATGTTAAAATCCTTATTGCTAGGCTTCGACTCCATCTCACACAGAATAAGCATGTATTTTAGCAGATTATCATAACCACTAAATGAAACTAGAATTTATTTGTGTTCATTATTAGATAATGATGACTATGGACATATTCTGAATATTTATAGCTTTCAAAATAATCATGATATTGAATATCTATGAACATGAAATTATGAGGTCATGAGATAACACAAATTAGGCTATGTGGGTACAAGAATCCTTTTTTTAGACATTACAATTTAATTTTTTTGTTTTAATACCTCACATTTTTATTCATTTTAATGAGAAAAAGTAAAATAGCAATGAAACAGTTTCAAAACAAGTTAATAGGATGGTTACAATTAATACCATGCATATTGTTGTCTTTATGTAGTTATTCAGAGGAAAATGTGCCTGATATCTTTTCTAAATAACATTATTACAAACTTTTATCCTCCATGAACTAAGACAAAGTACTATGTATCTATCAGATATATATATATGCATATATATGTATATGTATATATATATAGAGAGAGAGAGACAGAGACCCATATTTTTCTTTTAAAAGTTTCTAATACTAGGAGAAAATATATCATGACTTATAAGTAGATTGCAAGTCAGAACAAAAAGAATAAACAGTGAGAAAATTAATTAAATATAAATTAATCAATATTATTTCAAAATAATATTCCCAAATTTCAATCAAATCATGATTCCAACTTAGAAGCCCAAATGTTGTGTATCATATGCACAAATCTATAATCAATTCAGAGTACTCTCATAATATTTGAATAGGTTAATGTATACAAAGATATCAACTAAGAAAACATTATCATGGTAGTAAATAATTACTAAGAATAATTACTAGTAAATAATTAGTAAGAATAAAACATAACATAAATACTGGAATTGCAAATATATGACCAGAACATCTAACAGTTTGGGGATAGGATATCACACAAAGTTCTAGTATGTCTTACACGTGGACAGTGTTCGTGACAATGACTAGTGGCCAGGTGTCACTTGTGGGACTGAGCTACTACTATTTCCTTGATATCCACCTTGTAGACTCAGACAGAATCATGATTCATAGGGTGCAGGAGAAGTCCATTTGTAGAATATGCTGATGGACATATTCTGCTGCTGTAATTAAAAGAATAGTTGAAAGACTGATTTTACATACCTCTTTTTCTCCTGTGTTTTATTATTTGCCCTATTTGGTGGGTTCTTTCCGTTCTCCTTTATGGAGCTGTTATCACTTTGATCCTTCTCTAGAATATCTTTCAGTAAACTATGCTGGGTTGGCTTTGTCATCATGAAATTGTTTAGCTGTTCTTTGTCCCTAAAGCATTTCATTTCTCCATTGAAAGAGAGTTTTGTAGGGTATAGCAGTGTGGGCTGGAATTCGTTTTCTTGCAAGACTTCAATTACTTTACTCCATGCTTCTCTTGACTTGTTGGTTTATAAAGAGAAATCTGCTATTATTCTAATGGGTTTTCCTTTAAATGTGATCTGGTTTTTTTGTTTGTTTGTTTGTTTGTTTTTTGTCTAGCACCTTTTAGTATACTGTTCATGTGCTGAATTTCTGGGATCTTGAATACTATATGTCTGGGTGTGATTTTAATTGTGTTAATGTTATTTGGAATTCTATATGCTTCAGTTATCTGAATGTCAAATTGTTTTCCCATATTTGGGGAGTTTTCTGCTATTACTTCTTCCCGTATTCTTTTTATATTATTTGTACAGACTCCTTCTTTCTCCTTCTCATTGTCATTTTGTATAGCCCTGCCTTCTGACTTTTGGTTTAGAGCTTTGATAGAGTTCTTACCTTAGCACCAGGTCCAGATCTACCAAGTTCCAAGGTGTCCAGGTGAGTGTGGCTTGGTTCTGGCTTCTGAGTTGCACTTCTTCCTGTTTGCAGCCCTTGGAGGCGAACCTGCTGCCTGCTGTGCCATTCTGGCAAGATGTTCTGCTCCTAGATCAGCTGCCTGGGTCTTGTCTCTAGTCTCTCTGTAAGGAGTTCTGTAGCAGTTTTTCACACTGGGCATGTTGGGCCTGGTTGCTGAGTCAAATGAATTTCTAGCAGGCCCAGGGAGGTCTCACTCACATGTCAGGTCTGGTTACTGGTCAGATGAGTTTCCTGCAGGCCCTGAGTGGTCTATGACACACACCAGTTCTGATTGCTGGGTTGAAAGAGTTTCTAACGGACCCAGGGAAGTCTCACTCACATGGCTGGCCTAGTTGCTGGCCAATGAATTTATAGTGGGCCCAGGGAAGTCTCACACATGCTCTGGGCCTGGGTCCGGTTTCTGCCACAACTCTTGAGTACCATCAGTAATGGAATTGTCACGTATCACCTTGAACTTGCAATGAGAGAGGAAAATGTGACTCGACTTTGTATGCAGGACAGCAATGACTATCAATAACAAGGATAAACCAGAAATATGACCATGACATCCCTCATGAATTCTAAGACTTAAATAGTTTTATTTGTTGGGCAAATTAGGTGTTGATTTATAAAAATCTGTTCACCTTCGCCTACCATGAAGTTCTATATGAGTTGCAGGGAGTGACATTTCTTAGTAGACAAGATCAATCTTTTGTTGAAGACAGACCTGTAGCAATTCTTTCAATACTCCCAAGCACAAGTGATATTTGAACAGATTTGTAAGGAAACCTTTTGGCTTTTTGGCTTTTGTTTTTTACCTTTTGAGACACAGTCTTCCTATGTAATTCAGATTGGGCTTGAACTCCCTAGTCATAGGACTATAGACATGTACCACCATTACTGCCTTGTAAATAAGGTTTTAGCAGAATACAGAGAAGATAAAAGCTCAATGTAATCTTGATCACCCTGGTAAGGCATTTGCCAAAAACCAAATGCTAGAGTTAGGTGTTATAATAACAAGGATTTGGAGGAAAGCTTTAAAATGGCCTTCTCTTAAAATGAAACGTTAAGTATAATATTGCTTATGTTTCTATAATTATAAAAATCTTCAAATTGAAAGTCATTAATAATTTCTTTTCAAGTATGTAGCAATGTGCCTTCCATAGAGTAGGTGCTCAAAGGTATGTGCTACTTCATTAATCTGTATATTTTACTAATCTGAATTTGAAAAATTAGCTTAATATCACTAAAACTATTTGACACACTTTTAAAGAAAAGCACTGCTTGTATTTCACCTACCCTTTTTTGCTTATGTCTCGTGCATTCATTGGTTTCTATCTTCCTGAGCAACTGAGTATCTTTATTAGTGACTTCATTATCTTCTTATCTAGAAGAAAATAATTATCTCAGTGTATCTATTCAAACAATAAACATTCTAGTGATGTACGAATTCAACACACTATTAAATTAGTTTCACCACAGTACAACCCAAAGAAACCAGCTGTAAGAATTCTGTCTTCCAATTTACTTGACCTTTGCTCAGACTTACATTATATGTAGTTTGCTTTTATCCTAGACTTTAAAATCAGATGCCTGCGTTTTTGATAGCTCAAACATTTTACTCAGTAGTCAAACTATTACTTTAGATCATTAAATGTCTTCAGTTCAACAAGGCCCCAAATAAACTAACTACCATATTACTACAATATATTTTTCTGCATAAGAACTTGACAACCATAATCAATTCTCTACTTTGACCCATAAATAACTAATATGAGGAGTAGAAATTCTGCTGTATTTTATTCTGCAATAAGATTACTTTGTTTGTTACATCTGACCTCCCTAAGAAGACACAGACACAGTCTTTTTCTATTTATGTCCTTTATGTTGACTCCCTCTTCACTTTTTTTTCTGCCTCTGTTTACCATAGAGTAAAATAACGCATTTTATTTTTCCATTCATCTGTTGACATATAGACTGATTCTAATATGATAGCTTTAATTCCTTTGGGAAGGTATCTAGAATGGGAAGAGCTGGGTCTGGAGTTTCTAGTTTTATATTTCTGAAGAATATCCATAGTGATTTCCACAGTGGCTGTACTAATTTATATTTTTAACAACAATGTATAAAGTTTTTTTCCCCCTACAATTTGTCAGAAGGTATTATCATTTGATTTCTTGATGACAATTTTTTCTGGGGTAAGGTGGAATTTTGATGTTTTTAAATTTGCATTCCTCCAATGTTCAGCAATGTTGACTATTTCTTCATTTAGTTTTTGGCCCTCTGAACTTCTCAGACTTGTAGTGATCCTCCCGTTTTCAGCTTGCCAAGTGCTGGGATTATAGGTATGCTTCACCATGCCTAGTCTCTTATCACAGTCTCAGGTTGCTCCAGTAGGGGGCAGGGGCAGCATGGCATACTGGAGATCAAACCCTGGAGCCTGCATCTACCTAAGCAGGTTCTTTAATGTGCTAAGCTATCTGGCCAGCCCCAGTAAGTGCTTTTTCCATGAACCTATTTCAATACTAAATCTGCTTTGGTGCAAAGCAAGTGTTCTAGTGTTTAAATTAAATGGAAGACATAAACCGGGCGTGGTGGCACATGCCTGTAATCCCAGCACTCGGGAGGCTGAGGCAGGAGGATCAGTGCGAGTTCGAGACCAGCCTGGGCTACAAAAATGAGCTCAAGGCCAGCCTGAACAGCATAGTGAGACCCTGTCTCAAAAAGACAAAAAAAAAAAAAAAATGGAAGACATGAGATAAGTTTAATAGTATTTTGGATTAAATGGAAATAAATGGATATTGTGAGTTTAAAAAAATATATATTTTTCTAACACTTGAATTTTGGGTGAGCCTTTTTTCTCAGAATTAAGAATTAAGCTAGAGCCTTCTCATTGAACTACAGTAAGAGTAACTTCACACTCTTTGTTTTGTTTTGTTTTCATTTATTTACTTTTGAGGCAGAGTCTCACTAAGCTGCCAGATCATCCAGGTTAGGATAATTTGATACTCTTCCCTCAGCCTTGCTGGGATTGCAGGCCTGAACTTCCATGCCTCATGTGACAAATCTTTTGCTATGTTCTAGCTAAATTATTTTTCTTCAACTTACAATGTGGATATGTAACTTCTTGAAAACTTTTAAGTTTTTAAATTTTTATTTCTCATATTCAATGTTCATTTTTAATTTTAATTTGAGCTTTCATGATAAAACTTGGTCCTTGACAGTCATGAAAGAATATGAGTGGATAGTCTAATGGAAAAAAAAATAGTTATTACCAGACCTTAGATGTGATACTGTATGACATAAATATGTCTAATTCAATACTGAACAGGATATTGAATTTTTCAAGGTTTGAGGAAGAACTCTTTATGCTATTTCTTTTCTAGTTGTATAATTTGTTTGAAAATGGCTAACATTCCACCTCTGTACAGATTGAAAACTCTGTCAATAACATTATAACTTTTGCCTGATGCTCACACATGCGTATACTCTGATATGTCAAAACAAAATTTGGCTGCAGCCAATTGTCAAAGTTTTGGCTAACACAAACAACTACACTTCTAGCACATAGAGCTGAAAGTGGGTAAAATGATCTCTATTCCAAAAAAGCACATATTAAGAATTCAGTGAGTCCAAATATTCCTAAAATATGTGTCTCCAATTTGTGTATAAAGGGTGCCCTTTCAGATGTACATGATAGAACAGTGGTAGGAATACTGCCATTGCAATTTTCTAAAGTTAGATCAAATTTCAAAATTTGACAAAATATTTAAGCAGGCATTTTTCATCAAAGATATACTAATCCCCAGGGTGTCATGTCACCGATTCCTAGGCGTGCTGAAACTTCTCTTGAGACTGGATGTGGTGGCACTGCCTGTAATCCCAGTGCTTAGAAGGCTGAAAACAGGATAATCACTATGAGTCTGACTTGTGTAGTGAGGATGTACTAATGACATATAATCATGTGAAAACCTCCTCACCATTTTTAATTATTAAGAAATCCAAATTAAAACTACAGTGATGTATGATTGCATATCCACTTGAAGGGCTAAGGTTAAAAAGCTGACAACACCATTGTTGATAAGAATACAAAAGAAAAATATTTCTCAGAAATTACTTGTGAAAATATGTAATGATACAACTACTTTGGAAAATAGTTTTGAAGTTTCTGAAAAAGTTAAAAGAAACACACTTACCAGTGAGCCTATCATTCACTGAGGAAATGATACACAATGTAATTAAAGGATGTATTCATGTGAAGACTTGCATATGGTTGTTGATAGTTATCTTATGTGTAATTGTGAAATAAGTTTGTCCCAGTGCCATTATCCAGGAACATATAAACAAATACACTGTGTTATGTTCCCACAATGTAATATGAATAGGGCAGAAAAAAGAATGGACTGTTACAGCAGCATTTGTGAGCTTGAAATAATCATAACAAATGAAAGAAATCAGAAAAAAATATTGCATGTGGTTTCATGTACATAAAATTTTAGAAAATAAAAATTAATTTGCAGTGAGAATAAGCAGACAAATGGGTACCTGAAGCACAGGGGAATGAAAAAAATAAGAGGGCCAGATGACAGCCAGTCAGGACAAAACAGCACATTATGAATTTTGTTTGTGATGATTATATGTATATGTAATATATGCACACATATCGAACTGTACTATTTAATATGTGTATACTTTCTGCCAGGAACAGGTCAATAAAACTCTTAAAATAAAATGAGAAATGTCAAAGTCACCTGATGCCTAAAGAAGCAAGAGATAAATAGGAAAAAATAAATGAAAAGTTGAGAAAAGAACTTGCAGTGAGATACCAATGGCAAAACTACTACTGGTAGGTAAGGTTAAGGTACAAGCAGTGACCCCATTTGCAGCTTTAAAGCATAGGCTTAGAGTGCATTTTGCCAGGGTGAAAAGTCTTCTTGCACAAAGCTATAGCTTCATCCAGAGAACTATAAGAGGTACAATTGTATATGGAATCACACAGAGAAATGCATTTGCAACTCTTTCATGTAGTCCTTGATCCTTAGATATTATCTCATCCCTAGATGTTATCTATTTAACCAATGCTCTATTGTAGATGCAAATTTCAAAATATATGACCTATAACCCAACGAAACACTGTTTTAAGTGAAAATGCAGTGAAACTCATTGTGGAAGCTAGTTGGGATTGCTACGTGATTGATTAAATTTAGAAATCTTATATCTATTAAAATTTTCACATGTCGAAAACTCCTACAATCAGTACCCATGCACTAAACCATATCTCCTTTCTCCTAATCATAGGTTCACTCCAAGTGTTTTTTTCTACTATTTCCCACATCATTTTCTCTCTCTCCAACTTTAGGAAAATATATTGATTTAAAACCTAAACAAAATCAAATCATGCAAGCATGGTGTATACCATTTGTTTATTTTCTTTTGTTATAAGACCTTCCAAAAGGTTTTTTTTTTTTTCTTTTTGTGGAACCGGGGCGTGAACTCAGGACCATGCACTTGCCAGGCAGCCACTTGTGCCCATGAGCTATCTCCCCAGCCTTCGACCTTCCAAAAGTTTGACACTTCTTGTATTTTGACTTTATGTACTACATTTCTCTTTTAAATCATACTGGTGAGGTTTTACTCCATATGATTCTATGAACTTGTTTTTGTCATTATCAACAGTAACTTCTTCCTTTATTAAATCCAATGACCAATTAGCTCTTTATTCTCAGAGTTACTCTAATGACATCCATTTTCTCAGTGATCTCTCCTAGCCTAATACTTTAAATCCCAAATAAGAAAGTTTATGCTTACATCCAAGACCTCTCTTCTCAACTTCCATTCACACATCCAACCGCCACTTTACTATTTCTCTGAAAAATGCCTAACAGATAAATCAAAAGAAATGTGCCCCAAACTAATATGGTTTCTATGACACAAGAGCCTAGTCTCTCCTCTAGGCTTCACTTGTCCTATTTATTATAACTCCATCCTTCAGTTGCTTTGTAAGATATTATAGTTTAACTTTGTTCTATTTTGCTTTACTTTCTGAGACAGAATCACACTCTGCAATTATGTCTGGCCTGCAACTCACTATATAGCACATGATGTCCTTAAACTCACTGACCCTCCTGCCTCAGCCTCCTGGGTGCTGGGATTACAGACATGTGGCACAATGTCAGATTGAGAGCTTTATATGATAACCATTTCTGCTTACATAATAAATTCAGTTCCCTCAGAAATATTTATGGCATGAAATGCAACAACTACAGCAACAAAAGGTGTAAATCTCACCTCTCACATTACTTTCACCTGAGCCATCATCCCCCATCTAACCTTTACCATTATGAAGACCCCTAAATGTATATTTGAGCCTGTAATTCCTTTCTTCCTATTAATATAGCAGCTAGCAGACCCAGTAAAAGTGTGAAATAGATCTTATCATTCTGCTACATAAACAGTGCTTGGACTCTGCTTTCCAATGAGTCAAAACCCAAATATTAACTAGACACAACCTCACCTATTCACCATCACAAACCTGAGGTTGCCTTCTAGAACTCTCCCTTCCTTCCCTCCTCTGAGGCCACATTAGCTCTCTCACTGTTACGTGACTGACACCTTGATATCCTCCCCAAATCCTTCTATACAGGCAGAGCTTTTGAAAGGCAAATGGATAATGGGTCACAGTGGCGACTTGCTGTAAGGAGGGAGGCTCTGTCAGAAGACCTGGCTATTGACCAGGGCGAATCTCCTGCTTTGCCTTCTCCCTTCCTGCCAGATTTCCAAATGATATGAAATGAGCATGGTCAAGCTGACTATGGACTGAACCTTCTAGAAAACTGGAGTCAAAATAAACCATTTCTTGACTTTGTAGGTCTCTGTACTTTGTCCAAGTGAGAAAAAAATCACAAAGATAAGTATCTTAGCCCAACTCAAAAGGGAAAATTATCACTTTCTAAAGCATGTATCCTTTAATATGTATATATGTGTGTATGCGTATCTGTACATGTGATTAAACAAATATGTGTTACACATGTAAATGTAGATAGGCTTTTTCTATTTCTTAAGCTTATTTTTAAAACAATTTTGAATTTATCAAAATCTTTCTATTTACACTAGTTTTTGGAATGTAGTAAATTTCAATGGGGAAAATAATTATAATAATATAAAAGCAAATATAAATGGTTTTAAAGTATTTATATAGAGATGTCTCCGGCCCGCTGCCCTGAGTACTCCAGCCTGCTGGCCTAAACACTCTGGCCCAGCTGCATGAAGACTCCAATCCGCCCGTCACATGTCTCTGGCCCACCCACCATGTTAGACCTACTCCGGTCCACTGAGAAAGCAGCCAACCCAGAAGCTAGGCCCAACATGTGACTCAGATCTTCAGCCAGATACAAGCATAGCCTATCCAGCAACAGCCCACCACCTGAGTCAGACCTCAGGCTCGACCCTACCTTAGCTTACCCAGCAGCGAGACTCCCAGGTGAGTGAAACCTCCCTCCCCAGGGCTAAAAGCAGCTAAGCTGACCCAGCAGCACACATTAAACCACTAACCTGTGGGCATGCAGTCCTGCACCAAAGGTTACTGCTACACAGAATGATACACATAGGGAGCAACATGCAAGCTCAGGTCCCAAACCCAGCTGTAACAGATACAGGAGACATTACCCTACAAGAAAATGAGAATCAGGCAGATGAAATCTCTGAACCGATAGATTCTGAGGTAGATGGAAAAGTGCAGAAATATATAGAGCAACTCAGATCAGAGATAACATATTAAGTAAAAAAAGAAATGTATGAAAAAATAGACTATGAAGTGGAAAAACTACTGCAGAAACGTGTACAGGAAACCAGAGCACAAATGACCACTGAAGTTAAAAAAGACATATCTAAATTGATAGCATCTAAATTAGGTGAACAATTACAGAGAGGTAGAGAGGAGAACAGAGAGAGAGAGAAAGGATAACTTTACTACTTTACTAGTAAAGAGACTTTACTACTATTAAAGAAGATATTAATAAAAAATTAGAGGAGAACAGAAAAATGATGGACTCCCTGAGTGATCAATATAAGAAAGAAATAGCTCACATGAAACAGCTTGAAAGAGATATACAAGAAAATAAAATCTCGTTCACAAACTGGCAAAACTGTATGAACCAAAGCGAAGACAGAATATCAGATAGTGAAGACACAATCGTAGCTAGTGAAAAGATAAGAAAGGATTTCTTAAAAACAACTAGGATGCAGTAAAAAATAACTGAACATCTGCAAGATGATGGAAAAATGAACAATGTGAGATTAATAGGAATCAAAGAGAAAAAAGGAGTCAATACAAAGAATATAAAAAAATAATATGGGCAGAAGTAATAGCAGAAAACTTCCCAAATATGAAAAAAACAATTGAACATGCAGTAACTGAAGCATACAGAACCCCAAATAACATCAACCTTACTAAAAACACATCCATACATATAATAATCAACATTCGAGAAATCCAGCAGAAGAATAGTATAATAAAGGCTGCTAGAGAAAAGAAACAGATCACATTTAAGGGAAAACCCATCAGAACAACAGCAGATTTCTCTTCACAAACCATGAAGTCAAGAAGAGCATGGAGCAGAGTGCTTCAAGTCCTCCATGAAAACAAATTTCAGACCAGAATGCTATACCCCGCAAAACTCCCTTTCAAGTATGAGGGAGAAGTGAAATACTTCCATGACAAGGAACAACTAAAGAATTTCATGACATCAAAACCAGTCCTACACAGCATACTAAAAAATATTTTACAGAAGAACCAAAATGACTCAAACTCAAGAAATGAGAATAGAAAGATCCCACCAAATAGGCTACTCAATTAAACATAGGAGAAAAAGAGGTAAACAGTAGTAAGTGAACATCATGTCAATCTCAATCGTAAGTCAATATATTTCAATTATAACCATCAATATAAATGGACTCAATACTCCAATTAAAAAAATAGATGGGCAGATGGATGAGGAAGCAAAATCCAACAATATGCTGCATACAAGAAACACACTTAACTCACAAAGAAACTCATAGGCTAAAAGTGAATGGATGGAAAACACATACTACATGCTCCAGCACCTCAAAGAAAAGCAGGGGTAGCAATCCTGTTTGCAGACAGTCTAAACTTCAAACCAAGGCTGATCAAACGGAGTAAAGGAGGCCACTACATATTCATTAGGGGAAAACTAAAAGATGAAGAGGTGACACTCATAAATAGGTATGCACCCAACAAAGGAGCAGCAAGTTATAAAGGCAAACCTTAATGGACATGAAAAATCAAATATACAATACCACAATTTTAACAGGAGACCTCAATACCCCCTTATCTGAAAAAGATAGGTCAAACAGAATAAAACTTAGCAAAAAAGTCGCAGAGCTGAATCGGAACTTAAAACAACTGGAATTAGTGAACATACACAGAGTGTTCCACCAAACCACTTCAAAATACACATTTTTTACAGATGACATGGGACATTTCCTAAAATATACCATATATTAGTACATAGATCACATTTAAGTATATGCAAGAAAACAGAAATTATCCCATGCATATTATCTAGCAGCAGTGCAATGAAACCAGAAATAAATAACAGAAACCAAAAGAACCCCAGAAATACATGGAAACTAAACAACACTCTTCTCAACAACCAGTGGGTTACAGATGAAATTAAACAATATCTTGAATTTAATGAAAATTCAAATATAACCTACAGGAATGTATGGGACGCAATGAAACCAGTTCTGAGAGGGAAATTTATAGCTCCAAATTCACACATTAAGAAAACAGAATGGGAGCAAATAAATGCTCTTCTAGAGCACGTCAATCGACTAGAAATAGAAGAGCAAACGAAATCCAAAGCCCAAAGGCTTGAGAAAATTATGAAGATTAGTGCAGAAATTAATTCAATTGAGACAAAGAAAACAATACAAAGAATTAATGAATCAAAAAGCTGGTTCTTTGAAAGATTAAATAAAATTGATAAGCTACTAAATAACCTCATCAAAAACAGGAAAGACTCAGATTCAAGCAATAAGCAACGAAAAGGGTGAAATTACTACAGACACAGCAGAGATTCAGAGGATCATAAATAACTGCTTTCAGAAGCTTTACTCTCACAGAATTGAAGACACAGATGAAATGGACAGATTCCTAGAAAAGTACGAATTACCCAAACTCAGTGAGGAAGATATAACAACTCCCAATAACCCAATGTTATGGTTTATGTCTAGTTGTCCCCCCAAAGCTTCATGGAGTCATTGGGCAGGGACTTCTAGAGTTTGAGACCTGATCCATGATCCCTGGGATTATAGGTTTTAGTACTGATGGGATTATGGGTGGAAGTACTTCTGGTATTATGGGTGTAGCCTAGGGCGGGAGCTAAGGCGGAGAGCCTGAATGTAATATAAAGAGAGACAGAGAGACAGACTGGAGCTCTAGCTGTTGCTGTTGCGCTGCTGCCGTGTTGGTTGGCTACTTCTGCCACCATTTTGTTGCTGTTCCACCGCCATAAACTGGATGCTCTCTGCTCTGTTCCACTCAGCCTTGGGCCAGCCGAATATGGACTGAAACCTCCACAAACTGTGAGCTAAATAAACCTTTCCTTCCTTCATTTTGAGTGTTGGATATTTGTTCCAGCAACGAGTAAAAAGTAACTGAGACAGAACTTGGTACCAGAGAAGTGGGGTCGTTGCTGTGACTATACCTGACAATGTGGATTATAAGCTTTTGGAAATGGCTTACGGGAAGAGATAGGAAAGGTTCAGAGATGTCGGCTGAAAACAAAGCTGTAGAACGGCTTCGGCTGTTCAGCTTGGGCGATTTTGGTCAGAGCTTAGACCAGAAGACTGACAGAAGGCCTGCCTGTAAAGATCAGGCTGAGGAGGTTTCTGCTGGAAAAA